>JAWNGG020000462.1:0-63197 GCA_036937485.2 Tetragonisca angustula | reverse complement strand
TATTGACAGTTAGATACAATTATTTCTGTAAAATTTCGATTTAATGGCAACTTCTTTTTTTCTACGAGAATTATGCGGAAAAGCAATTGAATTGTCATTTGTTTCATCGAACTACGAATTTTATTTATCATAAATCGAGGGAGACGTAGAAATTGTGCCAGAGGGAGAGAAACCTCACTACACATTTGTCACAATCATGATAATCGTAAAATATTAGTTAGGATAACGATGTTTAACGTTGATATTAGATCCCGTTCTCTCAGCTGGAATATGTGATAACGGTGGTCTTGGATGGATCCTCTTCTATGATTACGCTATGAATTCTAACGCTGGCTCGTTGAAGCACAGCATGGGAGCCGTGACTTGGACTGCAGTTCCCGCTTTCGGAATTTGCGGACCGAGATCACACTTCCGGCTGATGAACCAAAATTATAAATGGATCACGGACTAAGGATACGGCAAGTGATCGCACTCTGATTATATCTCGATTGAAGTTTCGAAATTCGAGCTTGGAGAGGCGCAGCGCACCAATTACGTACGACCAGAAATCAAAGTTCGTCTGAATGGGTGCAATACCGTTGTTGCAGATAGTACTTTCTCAGGCGAATTCGATATTTGTCAACGTCATGCTTTCAAACGCTCTTTTTCGATAAATATCGACGCGTGCAATATTTTTATAATATTTATACTAAGCTTGCCGACAAAGGAACTGCATTGATGTTTGTCGCTGAATAAATCTGGAAGGAATGCAGGGAAGTACATCTGGGGCGAGGTAAATTCTCCGCGCTTCGAAAACGCATCAATTTCACGCTCACAAGCTCCACGAAAAGCATTATTTCGCCGTCGATTTTTCACCAACGACGAACGTCTCGGTCAATGGTGGCGCATCTGTTGAAAAACATCAACGCGTTCAGGGACGACATTCTGACATAAGATGGATACGACCCGGCAAACTGAAATATCGACTAGACTGTCGATAAAATTTCGTTTCGCGTTCGGTTACCTTGTTGTAGATTCCTTTGCGAACGTAATATCACAGATCATTACCGCTGTCTCGTCTAACACGCGTTTGTCCATCGACATTTTGAGCGACGACGAATGAAAATGTACAGTCGAATAACTCGAATGATTTATCATGACGCCGGGAAAGTTCTACGCGGGAAAAATCTAGTTTAGACAGAGGCGGACCATTTGTTAACACGTTGACGGCGCGCAACGGTGACTGACGTTTCTATCCTTGTCATTTTACAATGATTAAAATGGACTGAATGTCATTGAGAACGAATTTTTAAATGATATAGAAAAGTGTGTTTTCATTGCACGTTCAGTGTAACAGTATTTTGTAAAAATTACAAAATATAATTGACTAACATGTAAAATGTAATTGAATCACACGGAATATAATTGAATGACATTAAAAAGTGTGTTTTCATTGCACTTTCAGTGTAGCAATATTTTAGAAAAATTACAAAATATAATTGAATAATATAAAAAAGTGTATTTTCATTGCACTTTCAGTGTAGCAATATTTTATAAAAATAACAAAATATAATTGAATAACATGAAAAAGTGTGTTTTCATGGCACTTTCATTGTAGCAATATTTTGCAAAAATTACAAAATATAATTAACTAACATGGAAAATATAACATAAAAAATGTAATTGAATAACACAAAATATAATTGAATAGCATAGAAATGTATGTTTTCATTTCACTTTCAGTGTAATGATAATTTTACAAAAATATAATTGAATAACATAAAAAAGTGTGTTTTCATTGCACCTTCAGTGTAGCAATATTTTGCAAAAATTACAAAATATAATTAACTAACATGGAAAATATAACATAAAAAATGTAATTGAATAACATAAAAATGTGTTTTAATTGCACTTTCAACGTAACATAATATTTTATAAAAATTAGAAAATGTAATTGCAAAATAAATTTTGTACGACAGTCAATATGGTAACTCTTGACATTCTGACGACTTGTTACAATCGCTCATATCATTTCAACGTGATGAAAATTCCTCATCGGACGTTTCTCGAAAGGACGTAAAAAATGAACATTTGTACGTCAGCGCAAAATGGCAAAGGAATGTATGTATGTCTATACGTTCTTGCTTTATAAAATATCAACAATAGATCTTATTCTTTCCGATTGTAGCCACAAGCATATCAGTACGTTTATATACAGTTGTACTGCAGCTTCCAGTAGAATCAGGGATCGGAAATTTCGTAGACGTCTCACAAGGGATCAACGGTATTTCCGATGTAGAGTGATCCGGAATCCGGATACAGGGATTTAAAATAACAGAGACAAAGATCGAAAACTGAGTTTTCAATTGTATTCTGTATGCTCTGACTATGAGGTACAAAAGATTCAGAACAACAAGAAAAGATTAACACTAGAATTATCAAAATGACCAATGGCCTGTTTTTAACGTAAAACGGCACATGTTTAAAAACTTAAATGATTTTTCGTAAATTATATAAATAAAAGAATTGCACGCTCCATTGATATTGTATTACAGAGTTTCACTATTTTTTTTTTTTTCTTTATTTTTATTTTAATGTCTCTGATGGAAATTTTAGATTTCTAGTCGTCGGTAGTTCTAATGTTAAAAAATCAAAAGACTCAAAGATCGAAGAATCGAGATGAAAGAATCGAAAACCAAACAACCAAAGAATCATTTCATCCGTCACGCGATAGTTTTTATATTTATCTTTGCAATGGTCGTTAGTGGCGGAGATGATACTTTGTCATATTCGCAGAATGTCATCGTTGTGAAATTTTCTAAAGATGCGGTCAGGACTACGAATACAGTGATACCATGGTTCAGAAAATTGTTTCTCGATTTTACCCGAATAATGATACAATTATTGCACAACGTTACTACCAGCAGCAAAGCCATACTTAAAAATACTCGTAAATACCGCTGTAACATTTATTTTACTCCTCTCGATGTTTAAAATTTAAATTTGAATAATAAATTTAAATCGATTGAATTTTATAAACGTCGGCTATGACGAGTACGTAATATTCTGTGCATGCAAAGAAAAAAAAAATAAAGTGACTAAACTTCTAGTATTCATATTTCATATTCTGGATGAAAACCTGTGCTAAACTCGTACTAAACTCGATCGTGGAAAAAAATTCTCCTCTGCCCGTATGACAGATATTCGAGTATAGAATCTTTCGTCTCCACAGACACGAATTGCGGAGAGTTTGAAAATTCTTCGTCTCTTAGATAACGTGAGAGCGAAAGATACGAAGCTACGCCGTCAGCACATGGAAATGTACATACGTGCTTGCCTATGCGTAGAATAAACATAGAGAAATCGAGATTGTACTTGCGCGAATTCAACTTATGTTTACTTTAATCGAGAAAATCGAACTGCGTTAATGATTGCAGACGATTTTACAAATGCATATTTTTTTTTAATACTCTTCGAGCGATAGAATTTATGTATTGTGAAATTTATTTCAGTCGTCAAATCTTATAATAAACACTATATTTCCGATATTTCGATATTACAAAATTTTACATGTTTAATGCATTCTGTGGATTCTTATGTATTAAAAGCTCTTCATAAATATATAAAAATCCAGGATATAACCAAACAAAACGGTGTTTTTATTAGAGAGGTGCTATTATTATTTTAATATATATCTTTTTATGTAACGTATCTTTAGTATATTAATACATTTCATTTGATATATCTTTAATTTTCTATTAAAGCGCTAATAGTCGTTTAATTAAGCAAACTTTCAATTTTTCTTTTTTTTTCCGGTACATCCTCCCAAAAAACGGCAGCAATCGTGGTTCGACCGTGAAATTAAATCAAACGCATAAATCTCGTATCAAAGCGTCCTATAGGTTGAGCAGAAGAGGAAAGCTGCCTCTGGGGAACGTGCGTTTCCGATTACGGACCGGAAATCAGGATAAATGCAACCCTGTTGAATCACAAACAGTGGCGACAGTTTGTTCGCGCTTCAACGAATAAGAAGAGCACTCGGAAATTATTCGAATGCAGTATGTTAGGTATCATGACCGTCGTTACACCGTTTGCTTCACCGAAAAGCCAGCCGTTAAGCATCGAAAGGGAGAAACTTACCGCAATTACATACCTCGACAAGTATTCATAGCGATATCCAGGTCAACATCGCTATCAACGATGTTCTGGGCTTAAAGGATACCATTACATCTGCATCTGACAAACAGTAGACAAAGGACCTTTATCTCGCTCTACCTTCGATAAGTAAACGTGCCAAACATCACTATCGCATCGGTATAAATTGGTCGGCATATTACTCAAAGATGGGTTTGAAATTAATTTTTAAACCCCCCGCGAACGTCGAATCCGTTAGTTTGTAAGGTTTCGAAACTTTCGAAACTCTGTAAACCCGAAACTTTCGAAACTCGAGGCACTGGCTTTATTTCGTATAGAGGAATTTCTTGTCCCGAAGAACCGAAGTCAACACTTTTATATAAACTTTTGTTGCCCACGGTTAAACAGAAATATAATTACCCACGAGAATGTCTAATTTAGATGTTTGTTTAAGAACGTCGAAACCCTTTTTGGATCTAATCTACCTTTCTTCTATTTTTTTTTTTTTTCTGTTTTGTCAACTATAGTGCAGATATACTAAAAAAATCGTTCAGAATATACCGTTGACAGTGGCGTAATGAGAATTTTTTTTTTATAATTTCTTTAGACTTTACGTTTATCGTTCCAAAGTAGCAATTGATCGTATATCTCCTGAATATTCGAGATGTACATACGTGAATCAAACATTCTTTTATTCACGCTGCAAATGATTCTTTGTTCTTAAATCCATTTTATCCGAGTTTCGAGAGTTGAAAGTGCAAAATTTCGAATTCTCGAAACTCGAAACTTCCTTGACTTCGAATTTCTGTACACTGCATTGGTATCCGATCTCGATTACTAAATAAGGGAAGTAAAAAAAAAAAAAAAAAGAAAAGAATCAGAAAGTAAATAGGATGCAGGTTTCGATACAAGAAAGGAAATTAGATGAATCTCGATCGAGAATAACTGAATGTATTTTCCAGTGAATGAAGAATTGTATATAAAACCGTACGCATCGATTCAAATTTGACATTTGCAGCTATTCTATTGATATTTGACGTTTTATCGGTGCTCGCGTTCGAGAAGAGGGAAAAGAGAGAAGGGCCACGTGAGCGTGAAAGCAAATTTCATGCTGTAGAAGAATATGGGCCGAAGTCACGTTTCCTCTGACATATTACGTTTCACGGTCCTTTCCTTGCAAGGATACTCCGATCGATCCCTGTTGTAACTGCAAGGTCGTGAGAAACGGCGTAGAGCTAGAGGGACAATACACATTCACTGTTTCGACATTTAAGCCGTTTCTCCCGATTAAATGGCGATTGATTCGTCTTTTAATTAATTTTCGACAGAGACGCTCTCGTTACGTTTTTAAATCGATTAATTGAAAACGTGCCGACGCACGAGCGTCGCTACATTTCTAACGCGATGTATTTCAATTAGCTAAAAGACTGACGTTTAATCGATTAACGTGATGACGTTCCATAATTAATAAAACGATTAATTAACAAGCCAGCGGCAAGGATATCGACGACGACGCAATGAGGACGCAACCTGATACACGACACTGAATATCGATCGGTGTTCTAGACTTCGTTCGCAAGAACAGGGATTAAGTAATCCTCCCTCGTGTTTTACATCACGTTCCACAAACTCCTTTCATTATTTCGATCATTTTACGAAGGAAATTACATTTCAATTTTACGAATGACAATTCGGTTAACTTTATGACTATGTAATTAGCGAATTTTCCTTTCTGTTTCGTTTCCTTTTTTTTTTTTGCCCCTTTCTTCGTAGGCAGTTACTCGCTTATCTCTCATTTTTGTACAGACAGTTTCGATAAAAATGTAATTAAATATGTAAATATTTTAACCTGATTCTAACTTGTCCTGGATAAACTTCACTCGCAGTGAAGAAAGAAATTCGATTAATTCCCCGGCAGCATTCTTTATCCCATTATAACTATGCGATCAATACCCGGGGCCGCTAATTAATTTTTATCGTGCTCAGTGATATCGGAGAGCTTTACATGCGCTCAATCAATAAAATTTGCGGCGCTAAATTTCGTGGAGTTGACGAGCGAGTATTAGGTCAGGTATTGTGTAACGATAAAATTTCAGAAACGTACGAAATGATATAAAAAAAAAGAGAGAGAGAGAACGAAATATTTTATTTGTGTCTCGGTATTCGGTGATTAGCCGCAACATTTAACAATAGAAATTGCCTGTTTCTCGGTAAAAGATTAGCAATAAGCAAACGCTCGAAACCACGTTGTCCTTGCTCTTGGAGTTTCGTGAGAGACTTTAACGAAAGATCTCGTTTAACGATAAAAAATTAAGAGAGAAGCGCAACGTTGAAGTGAATGTTACATCAATAGCAATTGATCAGTGCCGAAAGAGTTAGGTACATATCAGTGCCAGATTTAGGTCTTTCGACATAAATTTTCGTAACATATTTCATTCGATCTACAGAAAACGATATTTTATGAACGTCGATAAAATGTAACGTTAGCTATAATTTCTCAGTTCAGTCAATTAAAATAATATTAAATGTTAAATATTTCAATTACTTAAAGTATTAAATATTAGATATTTATTTATTTCATGGAATGAATCCCGATAACTTCCTAGTTTAGTGACTTTTCTCGATTTTACCTATTCCACTGGCTTGTCATTTTTTTTAAAAAGAAGTAACAGGAATTACATAACTTTTCCGACCGAGTAATTTCTCGTTTCAGCGATAAAATGAACTTTTTATTAATGGTAGCGAAATAGCTAAAATTGAGAGAAGCCGTTAAAACTAGAAATGTATCTGAATTCCTTTATAATACGATACAAAGAGATATGTAATACAAAACAAGGAGATAAAAAATATAGTAATAATATACGTACAAGTATAAATAAAATTAAATTGAAATTATATTACAATTAAAATACAGAGATTAAGGAAAATTGATGTTTCGAATATTAAATATTTTAATCAATTATAATGATATAGAATCGATATAAAACGATTTGCTAAAGCATTGGTCATTTTGAACAAATTCTTCGTACTTGTAGAAAAGATTTATCAGCTTCAATGACGGTGACTATTTTCTCTAACTGTGTAATTATTCATTATTTCGTAAATGTTGTAGAAAATCCATGAAACCAGCCGAATAAAGGAGAAATATGTTTCGCTCCTTTCAGTTTCCAGAGTACAAAATTTCATCAAAAGTGACGCGGAATAATTTGCTGCGGTCCTTTTGCAAATTACAGTAGAACGTCGATTATCCAAACTAATTAACAGACAAACTGAACAAGCGGTTTCTCGGGTAATGGATGTAAAAGAACCAAATTTCTGAGCATGTCACGAATCAATTAGAAATTATACACTTTTCAGATATGGATGTTTAATATGTAACGTATGGATATTTAATAATCACTGGATACTTCCAAACTTACATTCCTACTTAATTTTCTATTTAATTCAAGAGCCCTTCTCTTGAATTAATGAACCATCCTTTACTGTTGTAAGATACACTTGCATATAAATTTGGATAAAAAAATCCTTTAGAAAGTTTTTTTAAAGTTTAATATTTAATATTTAATAATTTTGATTCGTTATTTTCAATATCGCTATTTGTAGAGTTTTCTCTTTAATTAAGTTAAACGCATTTTTCACCCTTTTTCAAACATAAATGGCATTTATCTTTTAATTACAGCATCATTCTTTTTTCCTCTTAATATTCATGGCATACATGAAATCTACATATGATGTACAGTGAATCATATTAATATTCTGATGTTTCGACCACTAAATATCGAAACTGTTACAATTCCGTAGAAAAACATCGTACGATAATAAAATTTGGGCTCATTTTAAAGTTTGAAGTTTCCAGTTTCTACATATATCGTTTTTACACTACGTAGAGAATGACAAAGTGCAGACACTTTTTAAAAGAAAATGTTACAAATTGTCATAATATATGAAAATTCTTAAAAAATTTTTTTGACTGAATCCACATTGAATTTGAAGATTGAGGCTTCCTGTTTATAACAGCCTTCCAAAACTCACTGTACCATTTGTTGAACTTTGAGCATCAGACAAAAAAAAAATATAACGATGAAAATATTTCGATTTCTTGAATTTTCGTCGTCTAAACCCAACATTCAAAGTTTAATAAAATGGTGAAAAAAATATCATATATCAAATTTTCAAAAATCTTCAAGTCTCTTCTGTATTCAGTTGCGAAAAAAAAATTTTAAACGATGCGAAAACATTTTGGAATTAAAATAAACTCAAATTACACGATATTTTTTTACAAAATTACAATTATTGTAATATAATTTTTTTCGTAAAAAACTTGTAACTTATAATAAATTATATACGTAACTAATTATATATAATTATATAATTATTTTATATATTATATATACATATATTTATAATTAATTAATACTCATAATTATATTTGTAACTTGTAATTAATTATAAAATAATTAAGTTTCCATATTTAGTGTCCGAATATTAACACTATATGTATTACAATATTAATCACTGTATGTACATTAAACATAGGTGAATTTTAAATGAAGCGTTTGAAGCAGAAAGGACACGTGTTCCAAAAATATAAACATTCTTAGACGTATAGTTTAAACGTTTCTATTTACGTAAGTGACTCCTTCTGTGTTCAGATAATCAATATCTCGAATAAAGCGTTCAGTTAATTGTCGTTCTACTGTAATTAGATTTTAATTTCAATTTAGTTTAGATTCACATTGTTTCAACGATTGTCAAGTCTTTATTAGCGCACTTTAAACGATGACAACAATTTTTACACTAGCTTATACAAATACGTAGAAACTCTGTACGATAGCTTAATTAGAAGCGTCACCTTCTAACGCGAAGCTTCGAATCGTGAATTACACGTTCCTAACGAGTTTCAACTCGACTCTCCGAGTCCCTCGAAAAAGTCGAAGGTGATCTTTTGTGTTCCGGTATAATTTAACGGACAAAAGAGGTGTACGAACTAGAAGAAAGGGGATCGAATTGTGGAAATGAGAGGGTAAGGTAGCGAATGGAACTTATCCACTATGTAATCGCAAGAGGTTTAATTAATGAAAGCCACGAGAACAAAAGTGATGGCAATCGATCACATCGTCCCTTTTGAACCAACTTTGGCGGAAAATTACGGTGATACGCGAGAGCTCGCACGAATTTCTGGAAAACGGCGCCCGTGTGCGCGCAGTTCGAATACAACTCGTGGCAACTGGCGTAATCCTCGGTCCCGATCTCGAATCTACCGCGAATCATTAACAGCCGTACGAGGTCTTTTAATATCGGCGATCTACCAATGAACGTATCAGCTTTTACGTAACGTTCCGTGAATTACGATAGATCAGTATAATCCGTTGGCCAGTAACAACAGTTGAATTATCTGGAATTATTTATCAAGCCTCGTTACACGGTCCAGAGAAAATCGGCAAAACGGTGTACAACATATGCGTACACGTGTACGTGTGCGTTGCGTTTGGAAATTTACTAGAGAGGCTATCGTTATTTCGTTTGCGTGTCACGACCAAATAGCTCCGCGCTGTTGCACGAATTGGATTAAAGCGTAGTCTCGGGCGCGATTGCAGTGGGCATTTGCCAGTTTATGATTGAAACAAGCCTGTTCGTTTGTAACGAGTCGGTATACGCGAAAATCGTACATACGTATAATAACACGGCTATAACGCGATATAACGTTGATTTAACGAAACACGAATTCGAACCTAGGTTTTCCTCCGAGGACCAGATTTTCTGAATTCACCGTACGACGAACTAGTAAATAATCAGGAGAGAGACAGCACAGTGCAGCTTTGTAACTTAAGGAGAATGCACATTTTTTCGTCCAGCTGTAATGATTGAACACTGCTTTTCTCTTTGCAAGAAGATGGCGTTCGTGCAGAAAACGAATTTTCGGAGAAGAGAAAAAATTTTAGTACAAGCGTGCGGGAAGATCAACGAGTCTTTGAATTTTAAATTCTGGTCACTCGAAAATTCCAAGAACTCCGTGGTGCCGCGAGTTACAATAGTTATAATAGATTACGAAACAGTGTCCCATTTACTTTTTTATGAAGACATCACCGGCTGGAGCGGAACCACGCTGGAAAATTGAACGACCCACTTTCCATGCGAAGGCATCGCGAAACCCTGAATCCGCGATTCCGAATTTCTAAACTACATCGGATAAATTTCGTGTGCCGCGAAACGTCTTGCAAAGGAAGTCTAAAGATAACGAAGAACGGGAAGAAGCTTCGCGAGTCTTTTCCTGGACAGATTCCAAGAATTTCTTGCGAGAATGCCTTCCCAGGTCAGGAAATTGTACGTTCAGCTGAGAACGGTGTTTCCACGGCGCTTTTTATAAACATCGTAACCCATTTAGCTGATGTAAATAAGGAAACGTAATGGTGCACGTATCGAACAGGCCAGACGAAAGCTTAAGCTGAATTTTTCGATAAATTCACATGCAGGCTGACCTCGGACATAAATTGTTTGCTAGTTCAGTACTGGCCCTTTTTCCCACGGAGAAACCAAGTTCATATACGCGGGAAAAAATTTATAGAAGCAATATTCGGCAAGCTGATGCGACAAGGAAATAGACAAAAGCTAAAAAAGCATGATGAGACTGTATCTGTTGCGGTTTAAAAGTAACGAGCTTTGTTGCTTCAGTGGCTAGTGAGTTGCTACAACGCCATAGAAGGAAAATCAAACTTTGATGAATTTATTAATCGCGGTTGTTTTCATATGCATATTCATGGAATAGGATAGAAGTGAAAATAAACATTCGTAACATATATTTTTAAAAAGTTGAAGTTGATGCATAAAAATAAGTATGTTTGATTAATTTGAAATCTGTAGCATTGCTATTAACACTAGAACTACCGAAGTGGTCGAGATGACTGATTCATAATTTTTTTTTTCAGATATATTACAGATGTAAAAAATAGCGTAGTTTTAGAGGTTTAAATGATTCTTTTATAAAATACGCGAATAAACGTTCGTGTGTTCCATTGTATTCCTATTTTTTTTTTTTTTTTTTCACTTTAATATCTCTGATGAAAATTCTATGCTCGTCGATAGAACGAGTACTTACTCGTATAATGTATTCAGATGAAAATTTATTCGAGTAGGAGTCTTTTTATTATACTTAATTATCATATGAATAGAGGAAGATATTTATATGAATATAAAATATTTTATCACGCTTTGTTGTGCAATTCTCTTCACGCTGACCATTTCTAACATTGAACGTTAAGCGCGTACGTAATTATACTGAACGTATCCGTACGAAGACGTACGTAAAATTTAAAACAAAAATAATAATTATGCGCATTATCATTGAAAAAATTTTGCAATCGTCATTGGAATGTATCTGAATAAATAGAAAGAATAAATGGTCATAAATAATTATTATACGGATAAAATATTCGGTTAAAGGACATATGTTCGAATGATATTATTTTAAATAAAAGTTCATTCGAAATCTTTTGAACAGTGCCCAAACTCTGATGGAAAGCAGGAAATTCAGAAATTCTTCGTAAGAAGCGAGAAGTACGAGGAATGGAATGGCATAAATTAATTCCTTTCTCACCCTTCTTAATGTATGTACGCGGTTCGAGTTGAAAGTCTGAAGCCAAAAAGGTTCTTTGCGGCTCGAAGCCAATAGGAATTAAGTCTTTCGTAGTATAGGGAATTTAAAAAACGGAGAAACTTTAAAAGCTTGTAGACAAAGAAAGAACTTCTTGCCTATGTCGGTATTCACACCAATACGGCTAGCATTATTGCTTTTCCGAGTACGAAGTGAGGAAGGAACGGTGAAAGGAATTTCACAAAGAGATGAGGGAATCCAAGTAAATAGCTTTTTCCTACTATAAAGATAAGTTTTACATATTTATATATATATATAAAACTATCATTTGCAATTTATTTTCAACTTTCGAGAACTTGCATATTAACAGTGAATATTTTTGTACTTCAAAAATTTGATTACATACCGATCTTTGGTCTCCCATTTTTTTTTAATCTTCCATTAAGAAAAAGATGGAACACCTGTTGTATCGATCAACGCGACTGAAAAACGTTCCCCGTCATAATGCTATTATCCGAACGCTTTAAATTTTCATGACAGAATCACCTTTTATCAAGATAAATTTATTAAATTCATACACGTCACGTTCATATTTATCACGTTGATTACTTGTGGCGGCGCGCGTATTTTTAACCCCCTTGCGCTGGCAACTGGTCGCCGCGGACCATAACGAGTGACCGAACCGTATACAATAATTCGTCGCTTTCTTTTTCTATTGCACTCGTCGGTATCTCTGGATAGAAATGATTATGAAGTAATAAATTTATTATCTGTTTTGCCTGGGTTACATTTAAATATGCCTAAAACTGAGAAAATGTTGCGATTTGGGACAAAAGGTTCTCAACAGCGGCGACACTGATTTAAAACGGAGAAAGAAGAAAATAAGATAGCAGAAAATATATTAATGATCGATCAAGGCAAAAACGGTTGTTATAAAAATCTTGTTACACGTTAATTAAAATAAATAGTTATTGTTATAATTTCTTGTTAAATCTCGTGATATATTTAAGGGAGTAAAACCTTCGTATACTGGCT
Organism: Tetragonisca angustula; assembly: GCA_036937485.2. NCBI lineage: Eukaryota > Metazoa > Arthropoda > Insecta > Hymenoptera > Apidae > Tetragonisca > Tetragonisca angustula. The sequence continues at coordinate 50,458 of JAWNGG020000462.1, read as the reverse complement.
GCGTGTACGCCACGCATTGGCAGAAATGATAACTATTAGCGCGTGAACGTAGAATTTAAATCACATAAAAATTATTATTTTAACAGAATATATAGAGGGAGATTGTTACGCAATGTTTGCTGCCGCATTTAAATTAATCCTGCGCAGCTCGTGATTTCTTTTAGTATTTTTACAACGAATATATATCTCACACTGTCACAGAGAGGTATTTATTTAATATTTATAAATCGTATCGATTTTAATAAAATGAAATATTTTTCATACATTTATATCTGTTAAATATCCGCCTTATTTATTGATGTACGAAGAAATTTCTCAGGACAAAGTTGCACTATTTTATTGTCTGTGCAACCATAAATAAGGCAGATGTTTAGGCAATCCCATTTAGCTGAACTTCCGTGTATATTCTTAAGACCTTCGTGCAATTAATGTATACGATGAATGCTTACATCGAGTTCCGGTCTAGTTCGAAATCAAAGAAAATGCAACACATTTCTGTATTGCAAAAAAAAAAAAAAAAAAACAAAATTGGACAATGGAAAATGTATAATTATCAATGGAAAAAATTTCAAAAGGAACCGATGAAATTTGATGCTTCGTCTTCTCGATATTGGAGAAAGTAAGAAGTACAAAGGAGAAATTAAAGGACCGCGAAATAATCTCCTTTGACTTTTCATTTTTAAGGAACAGAACACGAGAAACAATGAGTCTTGAACAATGAACGATTTTTATGAGAAAAATGGAATCGAAGGATTATCGACGAATTTTTCTCGTAATACCAGAGCCTTGATTAAAGCGATTTCGAAGAACTGGTTTTGTTTCAGATCGGGAGCAAAATGTCGGTCGAAGTGAGAGGTGGTCGACCAACAATGCCAACAATTCCACAATCCAAGAGACCAACAATTTTAGTTTATCCGACAGGTGAGATGTCAATACAATGTTCTGTAAAATAAAGTAAAACGAACTGCAGCGAAATATCACGATAAAGCATTGTTTTCATCTGTTCAAAAATGGTGCGCACGGTGAATACAATTCTACGTAATACGTCGTACATTCGTTCAATCATTTCAAACTATACTTGAATAATAACATTGAATTTTACAGAACCAATGAGATTGTTATTTACTTAAATATAATACAATTGGATAATGAAGAAATTTAATGTTATAAAAGGAAATCGATGGAACGATCAGATTATCCTCCTGATCCAGAATCCAACCTATTTCCAAACTTAAAAATATTATGAAAGGATTAAGTATTTCGCTAAAATCCGGCTGCGACAGAACGAATCTTCGTTGCGCTTAAGGAAGTAGCCAAGCAAGTGATTACTTCCCAATCTCAAGGATCTAAGAGAAAACGGAGAGTGGAAGCTTAATAAAATTACCAAACGTCCAAGCGTCTAAATGGAAAAGTGATATTTGTAAATAAAAAGTGATATTTCGACGTTGTAATTTTAAATTTAGAATGATGTCGTAGTACGAAATTAATTTTGATTTTAATAAAAACATATTTGTAAGTTATATTATTCAAACTATATTTTCTCTACCATATATTACACCATATATTGGTAGATTTCTATGCACTTATACAAAATTTAAATGCAAAAGGGTACAAGATACATATAATATGCAAGAAGAATATAAAATATCCAAAATGCAACAGAGAAAACAATTTTCTCTTTAGATTCCCTTTTCTAAATTTTATTTGTAAAAAAGACAAACTCGCATAAAAGTCCATAGTTTATTTGTGTCACGCCTCTTGTTTCTCACCGCGTTAAACGAAACACTTTCCTTTTCTTGGAAGTTAAATTATCGTTTAGAAGATTGATGGCATTTCTTTCAATTAAAAGATTCATTCGTTGTCGACATACTGTCTTCAGTATTGCACCTACATTATACTATATTTGTTAGAAAGTTATATGAACAACAGAAATCCAATGTTCGCTTCCATATTTGTTTGAAAATTTAACTGTTTAGCTCAAAAACTTCTTGAGTTTGCGAAGTGATAAGTTGCATCTCTCATCCTCGATTTGCTCAATTTTTCCGTAGTAAATGGAAATCGTAGAATCGGGAGTGAGAAGACAATTCTGTTAGGAACGTCGAATACACATTAATGCACTAACTCGACTGGTGTACGAACTAGAATTCATTTACAAAATTTCAGAAACGTTCCGATGAGAAAGTCTTCACAATTAAATTAAACGTTACTTTGTTGTTTTTTTAGTAACTCCAGAGAGTATCATCATTCCAATAGTATCATGCATACTTGGATTCCCATTGCTGGCTCTAATGGTTATCTGTTGTTTAAGAAGAAGAGCAAAACTCGCGAGAGAACGAGCTCGAAGAAGAAATTGCGATCTAGATCACGGGGCTCTCAGTCTCGTACGTTTTAGCCCTGTCCATCGTTTAGGTAAGTTTCACCTGGGTCAAAAAGTGAAACCTGTCTACCCCCTGTTTTAAGTACATACTTGAAAGCAACGTTCCTCTATACGAACTTTGTAACAAAAAACCGGATTGAGGTCACGAAACAATTGTATTTTAGCACCTGCAATCTGTTTAACAGCCGCTATACTCCCATGGCCGCTTTTCTACCCAAAATCATTGAATACATACGTATACGTACCGGTATATTCAAATATACACTAACATACAATCGCATAAACGTGTATAATCGTATACCTTTATAAATGGAGTATGTATATATATGTGTATGTATACGTATTCAAACATATGGATGTACTACGTATATAAAGAGAACGGAAGAGGTATTAAACCAGATTGAATGCTGGCCTGAATATTCGAGTTCATACATCGATTTCAGAATATCTCAAAAGCAGATGTCGTGTCCATGTTCACGCGGCTACTTTTTTTCCAATGGGAACGTCATATCTAACAAAGTATCGAGAAACTGTTGAATCATAGGCTTTTATTGGTTTCTCAACATTTAATTGCTTATTCTATAGAAATTTTAACGCTCAAGTGTTTGCTGATCGCATTTTTTTTTTTTTTTTTTTTTTTTTTTTGAGTATCGACGAAATGTATATAGAAAACTTGATAACTATAGTATAAGACTGACTCGGAAGATACACGACTACTGCGACCAATCACAATATTTTTCACTCGTGATTTGCAATGTTCAAAATAAATTATGCGATTTAGTTACCACTGAGTTGATCAAAAAATAATGTTCAACTTCTGTAGTAAATGGTAATTTTGTTTCTCGTCAATGAACGTTAATTATAAATTTTTAATTCACAAGTATTGGCACGTTCTCTTCGTTAATTCTTCAACATCCGGATCATTACTGTAAATCTTTATTCATGGAACATTTTAACAAAATACTCATAATTTGAAAAAATAAAAGATAATTATCTAAAAAAGGCTGGTTGTCACCTATTTTAATGAGGTTGAAATTTATTGGTGTTGTTGAATTTTAAAACAGCTTTTTCCTCTTACACGTTATTGCTGTACAGCCTTAATTTTCGAAATATTTACGAAAAATTGCCAGCACCATTAGATATAAATTCTGCCTATAAACACAGACGAGATACATATCTCGCTTGTGCTATAAATGTAAATCCGCGATGGCATATCCCTTGATATTAGCTGCCGTCTACGACATTTTTATATCTCATATTTCAATCTGTAAACAAATAGAAAGGATTCAGCTTTTAATTTAATTCAACAGGAGTGTTACTAAGTTTGGCCTTATCCAGTCCAGATCAACAACTAAGAAATGACGAGCTTTTTTTAAAAATGAATATTGATATATTGATATTGGTACGGTTCTTACTGCAATGTGTCAATGATTTCTATAGAATCTTAGAGTTGGTCATTTGGTACATTTGATAAAAAATTGTTTCTATTTTAAACTGTTATAATTTTATAAAAAAAGATTATATAACACTTCCCTTTGAAGTGTCCCTTTCAACAAATTTACATCAGTGTTTTTCGAAAATGTTTTTATATCACGTAGCAAGTAGGAAAGCAAGGATATTTATTTTCGAAAATGGTAAAAATTCAATTCCTCTAACAACATTAAAAAATTTTAAGTGAATGTACCATGGTCTCAAAGATTAAACTTTCTTCTTTACAACAACTTCTTAAAATATTCTGTATGATTTTTTATATTCTTGTTCCTTTTTCGCCATTTTATTTAAACTTTGAACACCAACAGCAAAATAGGATTAGGATTTCTTGAATTTTTGTCGTTTAATTCTGATGTTCAATAATGTTCAGTAAAATGGCGAAAAGAATCGTTTAAGTTTCAAATTATGTTGATGCAAAAGAGAAACTTCAATCTTCGAAATTGTGATAGATCTAGTTATGAAAATAACTTTTCAGTAAAGTTTTGGTGGAGTTTAAATTTTTACAGTTTTCAATAACAGAAGTATCCTTACTTTACTATCTACTGTATAATATAATGTAAAAATATCTTTGCAAAAAAAGAACTCAAAATAAAAATACATCTTAAAATAAATAAAATATCATCATCAAAGTACAATGCTCTCTGCAATATTCTCCTTCTGAAAATGATAGTCGAAAGATGCATTTTTAAGTAGTTATGTCTTATTGCATACTTTCGAGAAGGAGAAAATGTTGAAACATCAAAAAAAGATTTGTTGATTATAGAAAGCAAACCTACAACTCAAAGATGGATGGAAGACTTTCATGATAGAGACATTTTATAGATGATAAATATTTTGTATATGGAAATTATTAATGACAAAATATGAAGTTTAATTCAAACTTAGTTAGTCAAATTTAATTTATCTATATTATAAGATTATAAATTACTGAAACATTGGAAATTTATTATTGAAAATCGTTCATTTAAAGCGATTGTCAGATAATATTTCAATTTCACGTAGTTCGAAAAGGTTACAAAGACAAAAATATTTTTAAAGCAAACAATCAGTGCAAAATGAAGGATAAATAATTTACAGTAAGATAGTGCGAAGAATATAGCGAAGAGAATTAATATGCATTAAAATTCTCTTAATAATAGGAACTTTAATTATATGGAAGCTTAAATCTTTTGCAAAAAGAAGATAATAAATTCCGGAAAAAGAATGGAACCGTGCAACTATGGAAATGCCGTAGATGAAGAGAATTGATACAGTTTTTAATAAAGCTTTTTGCATATATAGTGGGAAGATGACCATTAAAATAAATTGAAACAAAAATACGACATTACTTTTTGGTCAACTAAATATAGCATGCTAATTTTAATTAATGGGGGGATATACAGCTTTCAGACGAGATTACAGAAAAAAACATTCACTTATCGAATTTTGTTATTAATTTGCCTCAGTATAAACTAACTTTTTCAAAATTTCTTCCAACTATAAATACATATACAATATTTTATTATCTCGTCAAGTGCAGCATCGAAAGAGGATTTAGGTAAAGCCTTTTATCAACCTGATCGTTGCTTGAGTCTAGAGATTTTAGAATTTCACAGAGCAATCATAGTTTCTTTTACTTAATGCATAATTGTTTGCCGCCGCCGCCGCCGCCGCCATTAGTGCTGCATACTCAATACAGAATTAAATTGAACAGGGATAAATGAAATCATAAAAATAATCTGTGTAGGACTAGATATGCGAATTGCATCTAAATACGTTTAAATAACATCCACATTTTTATGAATATTATATCTTAACAGCTTAACATTCGCAGCATAATTGAAAAGATCGTAAACAAAAGAAGTAGAGAATTTTTATCGAAACAATATACGCAGCTTGGCTACATCTTAATCTTGATCCAAAGGCATGCACATACTTTTTAACATAGTTACAATCGCATGATTTCAAACTGTTCGTTATGCAAGCCTATACAGTGCTTTTTCAATGCATTTCGCATATAAAAACTTTTGGATAACCATGCAATTCAAATCGACAATTTAAACTATTTAATCTTAACATTAGACATGCATTTAGTTAACATTGATCTTGATTATTGATAATCTAAAATTTCGCTTTTATTTCACAGAATTGGTAAACTATACAATCAAATGTTCTTATTGTCGTAAAATATTAATATTTACGTATATTTATGTATTAGCTGGAATAGATCGTCCAAGAGCAGTATCATTGCGAAGCGATCGAGGATCTAGAGCTTTTCCATCGTTGGAGCTAGACACGGTTGTTGAAGAACGATCAGATCCTGAACAAAGCACTGCATTGGAACTTAGTAGCCCAGATTAGCATCCAGTTTTGGTACCACCTAGGTCAGATTCTTATTCTCTGTATGTGATATACATATGTCGTAATATTGTCATTCTTATTTCTTTAAATTAAACATGAAAAGGACTTTCGTGACATGAATCGTGTATCATTGTCAATAGTCTGTTTCCTTCCCCATCCATCCAATTTTTCTAATACTTGAAAATTGCATTACGACAGATATTGATCATTACTGTAACAAATGTTACAACTTCACGAACAGTTGTTATTTATAATAAATAATAGATATTTATAATGAAAACGATATTAATTTGAATTAATTATTTGTCATTCTGTATAGGTCTCCACGACCATCGAAATCAGTGGTACCATTACCCGTGGATCACAGTCCTTTATGGACAACGTTAACAAATGCCAACACTGTCTCCTCTGCTCCTGGAGATACCTAGCAGGAAGTGGAAGAGGGCGGTTACATCGAAGCTCTCGTCCTTGATTTACCCATAATTTACTAAAAAATTTGGCATACATAATATTACCAAATATTAGCTTGCCGAGAGTGACCCCGTATAATTTCAAGAGGGTGAAACACTGTGAAGTTGTACAATAAAGACAAAAAAACTCGCGGTGATAAAATACTTTGAGGCATAAAGACATTATACAATGAAGTACGTGTCCTTACAAACAAGTTTTGCACGCGTATTCAAAATTGACAACTAAATTTTATACTGATAAACTGTACAATATTCTGCGGACAGATCGGTTTTTACAACTATTAATAAAGTAACAAACACTGCATTATTAGTGTAAATAAAACTTTGTTAACGTCATGTACAAACAAAAATCATAATGTGTAAATAAATGGTTATAAACTACTCCATTCTTTATAAACATATACATTCGACTCTTACTACATTCAAATACAATGACACATTATACAATTATAAGACATGTACCACAGACGAGGTATATGAATAAACATTGCATCTTATGAGACTTATATAATTATAAGAAATGTATCACAGATGAGATGTATGAATAGATTGCATGATGAGATATGAGGGACTTTGTATTTCATGCTCTGAAATATCGACATAGTAAAAAATCTGTTTTCTTAGCGCTCTACGCTTAAATAATGATGAATTGCGGTACTACATCAATTAAACGGAAGTTGATCGAATAAATCTCCGAATAATACTTCGTATAATATTTTTATTCGTATAATACTTCGAATAAATTCTTCGAATAAAATTTTATTCGAAATATTTTCTGAAATAATGTAAAGGAAAATTTTTCACAATTCTGATTTATTTGATAAATTTGCTTCTAGTACAATTTTTTGTTCGAACATTTTTTTGGTTAGCCTGTTTGCTTCAGGCGAATTTATTATCGTTGCAAATGGAAACAAACGCTTCTGGAGCAGAAGATGGCAAAGGAGTGTTATATTTCGAAAATATATTTTTGATTATGGGATATGCGTTCAGAGATGTGTAATCATTCATATTATCGGTAAAATATTGTAATACAAAAAGTTCTGCGTTATTATTATTCGTTTGTAAGTGCTGGTCGGTTGAAGTGGAATACGAACTGAAATCGAAAAAGATATTTAATAGTAACAGACAGTAACGAAAGATGCTAGATACTTCGATTTCCATTGTTGATAATATGCGTTCTTTTAATATTGATATTATCTGCACTTTTCTCTTTCAGCCCTCTTGGACTGACTGTAGCAGCGAGAGGGTCGATGTTTAAAGAAAGATTGGACAAAAAGATAGCACACCAGGAAATTTTTGAAATTTCTGTATTTACACTCGAAGTATTACAAGCATTTAATGATATTCGTATACGCTCTCGTCAAGAAATGCTCCACGATCAAGGCCAATAAACACAGAAAGTTGATACAAAAGGGACTGATATTGCTTCATGGGACTGTCCTGCCCTATAAAGCACATACAATTGTTATACCTTACGGCCGGCGAAAAGATAGTACACTTGAAGCGACTCGGTAGGAAAATGAAATTTTTGAAACAAATAACAAAACCTGTAATACAAACATTTGACATTCTCCAAGGAGGAAATAAGTTTTCTATGGAACGGTCATACTATTCTTGTTTTTATTATAGAAAAAACTACAAAGTCTAAGTGAAATGAAATGGAAATATTGCGAACCTATAATTCAGTCTTTACAAAACACTTAGAAAGTAGATTTAATACTTATTTTAATGTAAAATCTTCGGAATACAAAGAAGCAATTATCCCATCCATTTTTTTTTTTAAACAAATGGCTAACCTTCTGAGAAACGTGAGCAGTTAATATCAGTATTAAATTTACAATTACTTTATGGGCCTAGGATGCGTCTTTCATAATTATATTCATATTCATGTATGGTGAGTACAGTTGACATAATGAAACTTACCGAACCTTGCAATTAGGAGTCAGGTATGACTACAACAATGAAATTGTTGAAATTATGACAGTACAGTTACCAGAAATCCCTGCTGTGGAGAAAATGATAAATTTGTTATTCCTGGCGCGATGAATTTACTTTTCGCATTACAGTTTGTTGAGACATCATTAAGAATACTCTAAAATTATTTATTAATAATTGAATTACGACTTTTTTCTTATTATTCATATTTTATTCTTTAATTCTTTAATAAAAATTTAATTCTTCATATTTTATTCTTTTATTCTTTAATAAAAATAGCGTTTAGACTCTTTCATTAAGCGCTATTTTTACTATAAATTTTTGTTTTTAAAGTTTGGTTTTTATCAAAAAATGACCGAGTTATAGTAGAAAAACTTTGTTAGCGTGTCCGATACCGTACAATACTCTCCCCTCTGTCTGTTTTACCGAGATTTTGACACACTGTTTTACATTCTGTTTCTACGACAAAACTTTGTTGTCTTGGACGACATATAGAAAAATTCGAAGATACTCGAGGGTTGAAAAAAACGTATAATTATTACTTAAAAGATTGAGCCTTCAAGCGAAATTAAATTTTTTCTTCATTATTTGATTAGTACAAACGTTTCAACAGAAAAATCCATCCTAAATTCACGGGTAGGACTCTTTTCGATGTATAATAGAATTTCATCTTTCACTAATTTTATTTTATTACCATAATTTGACAATGCTGACCCTCTTAATGGTTTCATATACCTGGCATAGCCATTACATTCCTAGTAGTCTATATAAGGCCCATCGTCTCACTTTCAGTATTCAGTTCTCCGACGATTTTACATCTGATCGAAGCTGAAAATTTACATCAGTCTTTCTTGTACGTGTAGTGTCAATATTTTTTATACGTTGTGTCGGTCTTTTTTGTACGTGGTGTCAGTACGAGTTCCTGTATCTTGCTGCTGTGACAATCACCATGGGAAAGAACAAGCAAGCGCAACGAGTCAAAAATAATGCAATGGTAAGTAAAAATTTATATTAATAAAAAAATTAATTTTTATAAAAACTTTATAAGTTAAATTATAAAGTTGTTGTAACTAGATTGTGGATTTTTATGCGAATTTATAAGAAATTTGAATATGAAAGAATACGCAGAATGTATGTACGATTCAAAAGAATATAAAATATCCAAAGTGCCAATACTCTGTATAATAATTAATAGAGAAAACTATTTTCTCTCTGGTTTCTTTTTTCTAAATTTTATTTATAAATTTATGAATTTGCATAAAAATCTGCAGTCTAGTTATAACAACATTTCTTAATTTAAAATTATAATCATGGTAGTTTTGTAAAAAAAATTACATGGTAAAACAATTTTAATAAAGTTATGTTTTTTTTTTAACTATTTAATTTTATCAAAATTTGTTTGCGTTGTTTGACACACGATCTATCAATGAAAACTTTTTAATTACAAGTTATTATAAGTTTCTAAATATCATTATTATTTATACTAGCCATCAAATAGTATCAAAAAGGCAAAATTTCTGGATACTTCGATTGATTTTTCAACTGTGAGAAATGGGAGATATGTAGTTGCATTACCACTTTGTAATATGAACGAAGTTGAAATGAACAGGCTTGATAGTAATGTTCGAATAATATTAAAAAAGATGACTAAGAAGAATCCAATAACCAAATATAAGGTAACAACTAATCATCTCTTCTGTTCATTTATAGAAATGATATTGAGACTAAATCCAACTAAAGTTTCTTTCTTAATATTTTGTAGGCCTTACATGAATTTGCTATTCTATGTAGAGATTCAGAAATATCAATTGTGGAAGGAATGTTACCATTCTGGCCACGATTATATTCTGCCTTAGCAATAGATATAAAAGATACAGTAAGAGAAGCTGCACAGTTAGCACATGCCGCTCTTGTGAAACGTATAGGCAAAAATATAACAAAGTATTTGAAACAATTAGCCGGTGCTTGGTTTATTTCACAATACGATGTATATGCTCCTGCTGCAACAATTGCAACTAATTCATTCAATGTAAATATCTATAACTTATTAATAACTATAATTTATTAATTTATTAACAATCTATTTTAATGTGAATATTTTTTACATATAGGATACATTTCTACGAAAAAGAATTGATGCTATTATATATTGTCAGCATGAAATTCTGAACTATATCTGTGACAATCTAATTGTTCATAATGCTCTGACTTTGTCACAGAAGTATGATGTATTTTTACGGAAAAAGACGAAAACAGTAGACTATGATAGTTATCACGTTAATAAAATCTGCTGGGATAATATTTTGCTTCCATATTCTCTCACTGCAAAGGATATGGAAGCGAAACGTCACAACGTACTAATATCCAGTTTATATGGATACAGTGTTTATTTAAATTCAGTTCATATCCAAGAGATTGAAAAAATGATTGAGCTTCATAATAAAATTACAAGCAGCAACAAATTTTGGAATTTAATTAACAGTGATGCAGTTTCAGTCAAAACAGCATTCTTTTCTCTATTAACATCGATGATTGATACTAATGTAATATTACAAAATAAAAAGAAAAGAACTGTAACGAGTATTGTAAATAGTCTTGACGAAATGGACCCTGCATTGTCCTCAGCTGTATGGAAGTGTATGCATACTGCTATAAATAAAATAAAGGTAAATAATACATTTACATTCATAATAATTATTTATATTAATACAGCGAGTTTATAATATTAAATAATATGTTCTCTTTTCAGGACTGGTACAGTGTAATAAATATTGAAAAACTATTATTACCAAAATTATACTGGGTTTTACAAAACGGAGGGCAATACTGCCCTAGTATTTATCTGTATCTATTACCCTTTATTAGTCAACTTCTGAAACTAAACGTTGATGCTCATCACTTTTATACAAATTTCTTTACTAACATGCGACAAGGGTATTTATTCAGTTAATTAAATTAGATGTTTCGAATATATTAGAGTACATTAGAGTATATAAAAGTATACATATTTATCCTCTTTTCAGATTTTTTGTACAAAGTGTACAAACAGATCATTATGAAGCGCTTGCGGTAACAACGTCATTTGTCGAATGTTTCGGCCATTGTATTCATTTAAATGTCAATAATCAAGAATTAATTAATGCTCTGCTCAGAGAACAGGTTTTTATATTATCCATTTATGTTACAGTAAAAAGTATAACTGTACCAGTGGAGCCTTTACTTTACCTAGGAAGTCAGATCGTTTTTTCTTTCTTTTTTCTTTTTATTTCGAGATGATTTTATACCATGTAGCATATATTATATGAAGTAGGAATGCGAAGATATTTTCTTCGGAAAATTGTCAAATTTATTATTATAAAATATTAGACAAGTTTTTTGATAACTAAATTCACTATGGCTGAAAGATTGTAATTTTCCCTTTACAACGATTCTTTGAAACTCGCTGCACGATTTTTTTTCACCATTCTATTAAACTTTGAACGTTGGAGTGGGACGACAAAGTGTTAAGTTTTCTTGAATTTTTGTATTTTTAATATTCGATACATTTGAGATATAATTGAATACTTGCCATTGAATATGTACAGTTATGCTCTTCACTGTGTATACTACCATGATGATTTCTGCAGAAGAAATGTTTAAAATTCATGAATTAATCATTTCAGCTTATGCCATTATTACAAATATGTTTAAAAGAAGATGGCCCGTTGGCACAAATATTTTCTACTGAAATTACTTATCTAATACGATGCTGGAGTAAACATCGATACGACAAAGATTGTAAATCTTATATTTGTTTGATGGAAGAATTTTGGCGAAATCTTGATGTGCTATTCAGTTCGCCTATAAATACCAACACTCAAACAGCGTTTATAATCACGTTGAAAATGGCTTGTGGATACGGTTGTAAAAATTTAGAGATGAAATTCTGTAATTCAGAAGAAAATATAATAAATCAATCTCAACCACAAAATGTAGAGAAGGATACTAATGTTAAATTCCTTGACGAGCTAGAGAATTTCATTAATTCCATTTGCGTGAAATGTTTTAATCAAATCACTGAAGAAGGATATATCACATATTTAAACAAACTTATAGCTTATTTTGAAGGCGATGATGCGTTTGAAAATCTGTTTAAACTTCTTAACACGAAAATTAATTTCTTTAACTTTTACAATAAAGTTTTACGAAGTTGGTTACTGGAGCAACGACAGTACACTGAAAATGCAATGGAACTCATGTTTAATCTGATGAAATACATGAATCGTTCTGAAAGAAATGAAATTTTGGAGTCATTGACAGAAGTAAGAATAAATTCTTTTACGTATTTTTAGAAAGACATATATATATATAGTTTTTTTGTTTTGTTTAACTATATATCTGTTTTCAGTTTGATATTCTCATAATAAAAGATGTTCTACGATACGCTTTATCTAAGAAACATAGGAATGATGATATAGTAAAGAAATGGTATTCACAGCCTAAAATTATTGCTACATTGACAGTTACAGCAAGAAACATTACTTTATATTATTCAAAAACATTAGTTAACAATGATTATTTTGATCTAAGGAAAAATCAGGATCTTATGTTGTTATTTTTTAACGTTCTAAAAGAAGGCGGTAAGTTCGTGATTTTTTGTAATTCGATTACGTTTTATTAATATGGCATACATAAGTAATTTATACCTTATTTTTTTTTTTTTTTTTAGATCCATCAACAAACGAAGAAGTAGTCAATGAAATCATATCTGTATTTTGCAATTCATTTTATAAAATAGATGAAAAATATTTCTTGAACTTCATGAACTTAATTTATTGTCTAGTTCCAATAGCATGGTCTAACAATAAAACAATAGTTGGGGCGGTACGAATATTAGGAATTCTTTTCGAATTACGTTTAAGAAATTATTTTGGTTGTAATCATCTCTTCACCAATGTAATACGAAGTATATGGACAAAAAGTCTTCTGGAAGCAGTCCGAAAATTATCACGAACCGAATTTATTAACGTAACTAAAATGTGTGCAACTTTTATGTGGAATAATTACGATCTGTAAGAAAATTATATTACATTATTTATAAAATATAACTCTTTAATCTACTTTCTTATAACATATATATTATATTTCAGATATGAAGAAAATTCACATAAGAAAGAAATATTAGTCAACACAGCAATTGATTTTATCGAAACCATACTTAATGATAATGTTTCCTATGCAGAGGAAATTATTTCAGCATTTTTAAAGAATTCGGATATAACAACATGGATATCAAAGACTACTCGTCTGATTATATATGGAGAAGTAATAACTGGTAAACTACATCTATCATCTTTTGATCAAAACAAAAAAATTGATCAAAAATGTGTGTCTACTGATTTAACCAGTGAGACAATAATAGATAATGTTAAAAATTGTTTGAAGTGGGCACTGCTCAACATAGATATATTGAATAATCTGTGCTTGAGATCAGTCAATGGCATCGAAAGATTATTGATACATAACGTAAATTTGCCAGGAATTACAAATTCATTAATTAATGTTATATATTCTATTATCCTGGGTGAAATTTACACCAAATATTATAAATCTGTAAGTATAATCATAGGTAATTTGTATGAAAACACTTAATTTCAATAACAAGAAGAACTAATACTTCATTGAACAATTACATATTTTCAGACCAAGTATTATGACGACGTGAATAAAACTTTGGCGATTCTACAAAAAAGTTTTAGACAATTACATGTTAACGAAGATACATTTCACGAAATTCGTGATTATCTGACATTGTACGTATTTTAAATAAGTTTAATTAAGTTTAATAATTTTATAAAATGTTCGTTATAATTGTTCTAATTTATTTCAATTGTATTTGCAGAAATTATTCGAAATATGGAAGTATATTACCATATATAATACACTTTTGCTGTACAAAGTTGTGTTCTGTCAAAGAACCTAAGGAATTATTTAGAAATTATAAAAATAATAACATACTTACTGTAAATGAAGAAACGAGACTTCAAAATTTACAAGTATTGCACTAATAATTTTAAAATCAATTTTAAAATCAATATATGGTATGTTCTGTGTAATGACAAAAAATTTTATTTTAGATTTTATGCAAATTTCAAAATTGGGACAACATCTTGAATATATGGATACCCAGTAATAATGTTTCTGAATTAATAGTAGTAAGAAGTATGTTGATGGAGCAAGAAAATATTTTTAAGTATTCCGATATTTTGGAAAAACATCTTTCATTATTAGATTGGTAATATTTTACTTCTTAAAATATAATGTAATAACATGCTTATATATCAAAAATACAACGTTTCTATGTTCTTTCTTATAGTGACGTTTCTCAAATTTCTTGGGATATGTTAAATTTATCTTTGGAACGTATAAGATTAGCGACAGAAATCGTCAAGAGAATTCCATATAAGTTGACATATGAAAACTGGAATTTTATTCTGACTTCTTTAGTCCTATGGCCGGATTCCATTAGGAAGTCAAAACAAAATGTTACTGATTTCAAGGTATGCAATTATTTACATTATTTGAAAAAATTTATTAATTTTTGTTAATTTGTTAATTCAAATTTGCTAATTTGTCATAAACTTGTTTTACTTTCATAGGCATTTACACTGATGGTAGCCATGTGTCAACTATATCGTGCGGTCCAAGACTTAATTAACAAACATGACCAGGAAAAAATAACAATAATATCACCAAAAATATTAAATGAATGGAAAAATATTTTTATCGGTGATGTTCAAAGTGAAATCACTGAATTTTGGATGCTTTGTGCAGGTATGTTTATAATTTAAACTTTAGTTATATGTAATGTAAACCATTGATTTTTTATCCGCAATTTTTGACCAAATTTTATATCACAGATGTGTACAGTGAAAAAGCAACAACTTTGGAAGTTGTTATATTATTGGATCATTTAGGAAAGGCTATGAGAATGGTTGATGGAAATATAATTTTCAAAAATCATGTATTTCTTTCAAGGGCTGTTGAATTAGCATTGAAACTCCTTCAATCTCCTGTATCTAGTGTACAACTAGGCGCGTATCATATATTAAAACACGCAATACCAAAGCTTGTAGAACAAGACAAAAATACAATCGAATTAAAGAATTTCGATATGAATACTTTGAACATTAAAAAACTGGAAGAAATACTTCAGAGTACCCAAAGTATTATGAATGCCATTCTAATGGAGTTTAAGTAAGTTTTCAATTACTTTCTTATCATACGTACTACTTTTATATACTACTATTATGCTAATTTTTTGTCCCTTTTTTACATCTTTACAGATTACACGATACTGTGACTTTTCCACCATATTCTGATACTTATATTTATACCATTGGATATTTATTGTCATGGGCTATCATCTTAGACATGTGTGCAAATGCTCATGAAGAGTTGCTACATACATATGCTGAAATACTCAAGTAAATATCTTTCTAAATACTTTTTTATTTCTTTTCGATTGAAGTGAAACTTTAACTGAAAATAAACTGAGATTTCTTTTAGTAAATATTGAAATTTCAACATTTAAAACCTATATTCTATTTCAGAGATAACGTCTTTACTAATTTATTAAATAACATATTCCGACTTATGCCAATGGAATTTCTTCAAG
Source organism: Tetragonisca angustula (assembly GCA_036937485.2). Classification (NCBI taxonomy): domain Eukaryota; kingdom Metazoa; phylum Arthropoda; class Insecta; order Hymenoptera; family Apidae; genus Tetragonisca; species Tetragonisca angustula. The sequence goes on along the minus strand of JAWNGG020000462.1, from coordinate 34,188 downwards.
ATAATATAAACAAGGGTGTTAAATTAACAGAATTATTTTCTACTGAACCATCTCTAAACTTTGGCGGTATGAATAATTAAATTGCTCTCTTTTCTGTTACATATGTATAACTTTGTTTTTAATATCTATCCATTTATGATATTTTGCAGAAAGTTGGACAGAATGGAGATTAGACCATATTGTGTGTTGGATATACACAAACAGTTTGAGGTATTTACCAATGTTGGTAAGACAATGGTGGAGCATTGCTGACAGTAAAGTCAGTGTTACCATAAATAAGATTACAGCTCATTACGTTAGCCCTATGCTTTGTCAAGAGCAACTTCTTCAGAATAAATTACATGATATTGAAAATATAGAAGTGAAAGTACATCCATCATTTCGTGAAGTGACAGCCTTGTATCAAATAGATGATACAAAATTGAAACTTAATATTACACTATCACCAAGTCATCCATTAGAACCAGCTATCGTTGAGTGTGAACAATACGCAAACGGAGCGAATTGGAAACGAAGGAATTTTCACATGCAGTTGTCTGTATTTCCGACACATCAGGTAATAATAATAATATATAAATATTAAATTATGTTATATTTGAATTAAATAATCAAGGAAATATTTTATTCCCTTTTTGTAGAATAAATCAATATACGATGATTTTGTCTTTTGGAGAAGGAGTTTAGATAAAAAATTAGTTGGTATGGAAGAATGTTGTATATGTTTTAGTATTTTTCATAGGAATACATGTCAAATACCAAAAATGTCTTGTCATACGTGCCGCAAGAAATATCATCCTGTTTGTTTGGTAAGTTTATTGTATTCTCTGGAATATTTAATGAAATTTTATACAATTAGTAGCTCTTCCGAAATTATAATAATATTCACTTTTCTTTTTCAGTACAAGTGGTTTAACACAAATAAAAAACCATCGTGTCCAATGTGTAGAGATACGATGTGTTGAGACAGACGTGTTATAATATTTGTATTAAGAATTTCCACTTTTTTTTTATTTGACTAAATACTTGATAAAACAGTTTGACTAAATACTTAATAAAATAGTTTGACTAAATAGAAATTCTTAATATAAATAGTATAACATAGTAAAATTTGGCTGTACATATGTTAGATATACGGGCATTTCTTATATATAGCAAAATTTATCCGTACATATAATAGATTTACGGTCATTTCTTGTGTATAGTAAAATTTGTGGTAGTGGTTGCCATAGATGAGTGAAAATACATGATGTTTGTATGGAAGGATGAGTGTGGCGAGAGTGAGAGTATAAGAGTGGTGTGGTGTGATTTGAGTGTTTGAGATATTCCAGGGCAGAAGAAAGAACGAATGAGAGAGATGTATGCGAGAACAGTTGAGCGAAATATATGTATTTCGTAATTTTTATTAAATCTATCTCCAACTTAGTGTGTTTATCAGTCCGATCCACTAACAAAATTTGTCTGTAGATGTACTAGATTTACGAGCGGGCATCTTAGATATCTATTTCTACGTGAAATTGACGTTTATGGAGATAGATTATCACGTATAAAACTTCAAAATTAGAAATTTGAGAAATTGATTCGTATTATTTTATTGATAAAAGTCAGCAAAAATTGCCAGGAAAAGACCGTAAAAATTTTTTTAATGTTGCTCGTAGAACAACGAATGGACGAATGTCGTAACCTAGTGTTAATGAAAAAATGTTTTATAAATTTGTATAAGAATTAGTTTTATGTAAATAGTATAAACTTTCCGTCCAGTTGCATAAATTTTTTATAAATTACGTACAGGGGAAACATATACAACAATAAATTTAAATTTATAATAAATTACTGAGGTCTGTGTTTTTTAATACCTATATGTATATATATTAATTATAAAACTTATTTATATCTAATACTATATATAAAACATATGTTAAATTCAAAATTAGGCATAGGATTTTTAATAAATAATTATTTTTAATTGTTTTTAAATACCCGAGAGGTTTTAGACTGAGGCTTCTTAGAGTTACACTATCAGCTATAACAGAAGTAGCTGAATTAATATTGCGAAATAAACATAAATATACGGTACAAGATAACTGATGATAAAACACCAATAACTAATGACACTAAGGCGTCAATTTGGACTCAATTCAAATCAAGCAGAGAAAACTATTAAATATATACATGTTTGTATGTTTAAAATTTCTCATAGTTCTTTTTCAAAAAATTAGATGAATCTATTACAGTCCATTCATCAAAATATTCGTGGTTTATACACAAAACTAAAAGAATTAGGTTGTTCTATTAATAATTCATCAGTCATACCGTTATAATTTTAATAGAGATTGAATGAGTGAAAATATTATCAATGCATTTATGCATAAATTTAGCGTTTCTAATTACCAATACAAAAATGAAATATTTGCGTGATATTCGACCTCGGCTTCCATTTCGTTTTCTGTCTCAAAAGTTAATGACTCTAGACATAATTTTGTTGTTCGTTTGTCGCGAGAGTCGATTCTGGGATTTCAGGTGACCACGGTGCATCAGCATCGACATTTTGTACATATACCTTTCATATGTAGTTTACTACCTTACTAGGTCGAACCCCAATAAGAGAGTCAGTTCTGCAACAGGATTTGACAATTATATAATATGTGTAATATTTCAAATGGTTAAAAACTCCTCTACAAACTCTCTTGATAAAAGAGAGATTATCTATAGTAGTTCAATCTATTGATTGTAATTTAATTCGCTTATTTTATACTAATGTGGGACAATTTTTTATCAAAACTTCAATCCACGATATAATACATAGGTGCAGTATATCTCTGTATCTAATGCTCCGGCGTATATTGATCATCATTTCAATAGTATAAATAAGATCTTTAGTTGCAATACTATTTTTTATAGCTGATGACTGTAATCGTCCAAACATCCAATGAAGACCAAATTGAAATAGTATATTCAATAATAGTTTAATAGTATATTTTATCCACGTTTACCAATTATTCTAATGAATTAACTCCTTAACTGAAATTGCAAATTTCTTTGATTATTTACGTTATTTAATTTATTAAATTACGAGGATCATATTCTGGATCTTGTTTACGAATTTTGTCAAAATAAATCTACAGTCTTTTGCAGAGATTCTCTCAATAGACCTATACCACTCTCCACTGTTGTAATATAGACTAATTGTAAGTTAGTTATTCCTTCATCTAACTCAATCATTTCTACAAATACAATTTTTAAAAAATGGACTTTCAATTCATACTAAATTATCTTAACTTTAATTTTTTCTAATTTTTTCTTTGTAATTCTTTGGATATATTTATATAATCGATGAATTTATGAAAAAACAATTTTGACATTTGATAATTTAATTCTTACTCTGTAAACTCGATTCTATCGCATCTGAATAAATTTGAAAAAGTTTTTTATAAATAATTTTTAGTTTCCATCTTAAAAAAAATTAAAGAATATATGATTTTAACGATGCCTACATTTGCCTCAATTTGTTTAAATGTGGCACGTAATCAAAGTTTGTTTATATGTATATTCGAACAAAAGAATAAATTAATATTTTTTATTAAAAATTATTTCCTTTAATGATATTATGAAAATTTTTGTAGTTTTAAGCCATTAAATAAATCATGTAGCTATATTTTGCTCGAAAACATCTAAAAAACATACTTTTCGTTAACATTTTCATTCATAAATCTTATCTTTGATACTTATAATTAGAAAGTTAAGAATCTTCATATTCTCAGCAAAATTATTATTCATAAATGCGTTATATATATATATATATATATATATATTAAACCAAAATTTTAAATTTTAATTTTCCAATTATCTTTTTTCCCTATCATAGTTTGTTCGAAAATTGTAATTTTTTTAATCACAACAGTATACCTTTATGTTTTTATGTATTTGTAATAATAATATTTAAATTAATTATTCTATTATTTAAATTATCTCTAATTATTTAAATTAATTATTTTCCTTAATATCCTGAAAATGTAGAAGTAAATAATCAAATACTATTAGGTGATCGGTTAAAAATTGCTCAAATAAATCAATATATACGTATATATTTATTGATTATGTACTTCTATCATTATGTATTTACCAAATATTATATACAAATAATTTTATATAAAGAGTTAGTATTGTATACTGTATAATTATTTATTTACAGTAATACTTCAAAGTCATAACAAATTTCGCATTGAAATTCTTAAAATGTAAACAAATAAGAAACATATTGCAGGTAATATTCACATGGCTGTTGCTATTCAACTATTTGTAGTCTAAGGATTAATGAATGTTGTGTACAAAAATGTTTTATGTTTTAAACAAGATATCTCAATTTTCACGATACAATTTTCACAATATAAAAGGGATGATTCTACATATAAAACTAACTGTAAGTTGAAAAGATAAAAATGACAATTTTTTCATTTAAGATCTTGTTTTTGACAATTTGTATTTTGTAATAACTATTAAAAAGATATTTATGTACAAGAATAAATAAAAAATTTTATCCTACATTTTTCACTTATTTCTGCATTATAGAATAATTTTCTGTTCATTATTCACTTGTCTAATCTGGAATGAGCCTAAATCAAGTATACTTGACAAAATAACATAAAAAAATTTTATTTTATATTTTTAGCTTATTTTTTTATGTACGTTTCTTATTTTTCACTTCTTTCCTAATTATACTTAAAATAAAGATATTCTGTATATCTATATATTCATATAGTACCATATATTAAGTGTATTCATTAGATTAAATATACATGCATGCATGCATACAGTAACTCTTAATAATGCTGTTTTAAATAGTAGACGTGATTGTAATCTTTGTCTGACAAATCTTACGTGATACTATGCTTTCGCATCATCTTTGTTACATCGATAGCAAGAAATATTAATTATGTTCGAGAATCATGATACATATACATATAATTGCATATTTAACCAATTCGTTATTGCTGTAATCTTTATCTAATTTAAAATCATTGCTCTAAATCTAATAAAAAATAAATAGTTTTTCTAGTCTATTAAATACAATAGATTGATTTAACAAAAAATATCTGTAATTTTATTTTTTAAACATTAACTGAAATCAAGTATGTAATTTTAAGTCGTAGTTTTAAATTTCATTAATTTAATAAATATAAATTAATTTTAACTTTAATTTAATGATATGTATTAAAATAATATTTCTTAATATGTAAATGGGTATTCTTTGAAATAATTTTGAAGTATATTTAGTAAAATTATAAATATTATTTGAAATCACATTCCGTTAATTGTTTTATTATAAGAATAGTGTTATTGATTTTATTATGTTACGTTAGGCATAAAAATTAGCAGAAAACATAATATAATGTAAATGTAACATTCTCTGTTTCTGCATGTAAATGTATACTCTGTTTTTCATAAATGACGCAGTAAAAAATAATCGTTGTATTCTAATGTATCAATAATATGTTAGTACAAATTTGTCATAATGAATTATTGAATGTAATTTACACAATTTATAATTTGAGTTATTTTTAATATAAAAAATTAACTAACTCTTATAGAAATTGCATAATATATAAATATCTTTTTGTTACATTTTGTTATATTTTAAATATTCTTTTGTTATACTTAAAATCCAGGTATTACTCGTCCTTTTTTAGCTGCCTTTTTAAACTTATTTATCTTCTTTTCTTTCTTTCTCTTTGTAATATTATTCTGCCGTTTGCTTTGCCTTTCTTGAATTCCTTTCTGTACATTTTCTAATCTAGATTCCCATTTTTTTGCACTTTGTTTTTTTTTACCTTCTTTCCTTTTTAATGTTCGTTTAAGTAAATCTGGATCATTTTTCACCTATAAAAAATATGTTGTATAATTATTTATTTATTTATTATTATTATTTATTATAATCCTTGTCTAGGCGGTTTAAGATGGCTTCCGTTTTACAATATGTCTCTCTTTACATCTTTCTTTCTTATTTTGGAAGTTTGTCTATACAATTTATCCTGTGCTCTATCGTATAATCTTATAGTCTTATAATCTACCCTTATATACTTTGATAACCTTATTATGTTGTATAATATAGAATTAATAATTATATTAATGGTATAATATAGAACATAAAATTATATTTCTGAAATTTCACAAAAGAACATAGAATCTATATGTTTATTACCTTTTCACCACTAGATTTTTCCAAAACTGCCTTCCATGCATCCTTTTCTTTAATTTCTTCTACTTTTTCTTTTTGACCTAAGTTTTCCATTGCTTTTAACTTTTCTTTTTTTTGTTTCAACTCGAGCAATATTTTTTTTGTATCCTTTTTGGGTGGTTTTTTCTTTGTTCCAATTTCAGAAAAATCAAACTTACTAAATACCATTTTACCTTCTGAATTAAACACTGGCTTTGGTTTTGGAATTTTTGGTATTTCATTATCTTCTTTTTTTATTTCAAATAAAGTGTCTCCATTTTGTTCTGTCTTTATTATTTTTGTTTGCATTAATCGCTCTTTCTTCTTTGATATCTTTCTTATTCTGGTTTTCAGATTCTTTTTTAACTGCTTTTCTTTATATCCTAGTCGTTTAATATTTTTTAATCCCTCTAATTTAGCATGTAACTCTTCAAATGTTTGTGCTCTTTTCTTTTTTTCACCTAAACTTGAGAAAATATTGTCTACAATAAAAAATATAAAGTTTTAAATAAATTAAATTATGTAATACACAAAAACAATAAAGAACAATTACCGTTTAACATATTCTTCTTCAAAGGTGTAACTAATTTATCCTTGTTATCTGAAATTGATAAAATTTAAATTGATAAGATTTTTTATTATAATTGCAAATAAATAATTTTTAAGGTTATGCTATCTTTTCACATTTTTACCTAATTCAGATATTGGCATTTTTGAAAATATATCTAAAATAAATTTATTTTCTTGCAGTAATAATTGCTTTACAGCATTTTGATTAAACGATTTTGACATTTTTAATTGCATATTTTTAAATACACACACGCAATATTAAGACTATGATAATGTTTCGAAGTAATTTCTTAAACTATAAGCACATTTTCAAGTTTCAAAAACGATGTCCTCAAACATTATAAATAGGTTAGAAATTACAACTTAACGCGCAAACTCATGAACACAGATTTCATTAAATCTTTTTATTTTAAAAACATAAAATAAAAATTTTTTAATTTCAAAAATAACTTGTATCATTATTGTACCTAACCCAAACCAAAATTGTGAGAAAAGAACTCGTAACTCTTTTCCTTTACATTATTTCAATAAATATTTTGAATAAAATTTTATTTTATTCAAAGAATTTATTCGAAATGTTATGCAAATAAAATTTTATTCGAATAATGCCCAACTTTGTATATATGTAATAAGAAGTAAATAAAACGATATTTTATATCATTAAAATTTTATTGTATTTAGTAAATACAAATCAATAAAAAAATTTTCAGAAAAAATGTGTATTTAATTGTACAATAGATGCATTATAAAAGTATTTATATTAGAGTCGAGATATTTCTTCCATCAATTTACTTGATGTTAAAACAATAAGCTTTTTTCCATATACATTATGCATATCAAATTGCTTCATAGTTGCATATGCGTCTTCATATGTTTTAAAATAAACATGGCAATACAATATATTGGTTTTTGGTAGTCTCATCATAAGTGATATTGATATTGGATTAAATTTTTCAAAGAGATGTAACATATAATGTATAGTTAAACTTGAGTGGATATTAGCTACAATTACTTCATATGCTGAAACAATTCTCACAGATGGAGTGATGTTAATATTACGCGTTCCACATTTTTGGTCAATATGCACCAAAGCTGGAATATTTGTTTCATCAGGTACATCTTCCAATTCTCTTGAAGTATTATTGGTAACTACCGATGAAATAGAAGTATTTGAAGCAAATTTTTTTAGATTTCTAAGTCTAATACGCTGTTCAAAAGATAATATTGGTATAGGAGAGTGATGGTTAGTTTTGCTTTTACCATCTACATCTACATCATCATTAAAGTTATCCTTACTAGATGATTCTGACAAATTACAATTAGATTGATTATCTGTTTGCGTATTTTGAAACTGTCTTGTTGATGATAAATAGGTACTAAAATGATTACTTTCTTCTGAATTATTTTTATAAATATTTTGTTTAAACATTTTTTTATCTTGTGCATCAGCATCAACATTTTTTGATGCTTCAATATTAGTATTAATATCAATTATATTATTTTTCATTTTATGTGGCAAAATTTTAATAGATGAATTGTTTCTCAAACCATCTATGCATTTCTTTGCATCTTCAACTGTTTCATATTTTACAAAACATAATCCATTACTTTTCCCACGATTATTCACAGACACAATTTTGCCAAAAGCAGAAAATATTTGAGTAATTTCTTGTAGACTCAATCCTTTGTTATTAGGGAAATGTACAACATATCCATTTGCTCTTTTGTTGTAATACTTTTCATATTCCATATTTATTATTCAAATATATATCAATCACTGACTTTAAAAAAGCTAAAATATATTTTCACGTATAACCTATTCTCAATCTAGTAATGCACGTTTTTTATAATTAATATTATATTGATTTTTAATATATACAAATGTGTATGTGTGTGTGTGTGTATGTGTATATATATATATATGCACACACATATAAATGAAATCACACTAGTAAATAATACTAGTAAATAAATGTACTACATTATATGGAACACGTCCGTATTGTTTACAAACTTTGAAACTGAAGTAATATGAAAACATAGGGAAAGAATATAAAACGTCTGTTGTAAACTTCACATTGGTTCAATCGTTAAGATAATAAATCATGGGATTAATATGTTGTGATATATTTATTAAATAATGTTACAAAATAATTATCTTCTATATTTTAATATTTGTTAGAATAATAAATTATCGCTAAATGTCACAATTGGATATTCGAATGTTCCCGCGTTATAAAAATGGCTGACATGCAGCCATGTTTGTATGGACTTGCGCGTTATGATCTTCATAATTTACATTTCCCTAAGTACGAAGTACCTTCGTTTTATTTATACGGTATTTGATAAGGCAGTACGATCGAACATTTAGTTTTGTTTAATTTTTTTTTGTAAAATACTACGTAGTAATGACACAAACGTTTACAATGGAACATAAGTGGTGACCAAAAAAAAAAAAAAAAAAGATTTGGGGGAATGGGCGGAGTTTGCGCTTGTTGCAATATAAAGTTAAAGAAGTTGTTCTACGAAAAATTCTGTTTCTGACGTTGCTCGATTAAATGTGCTCGAAGAAATCGAAAGATAATTTTATACAGCTCGAGGAAAATTGAAAGTCGACGAATATAGGTTAAGAGAATAGGATTAGGAAAAGCGGCGAAATCACATCATAAATAAAGTGAATGCGCACGCGGACAATAACATGGGTGAAGAAGCGAGGAAAACGCTTTAAAGGAAGAAAGAAAGAAATGAGTCAACCGTTCTGATTGGTCGAGGCGAATATTATGGCCGCCGATTGGCGCACGCATGTACGCACACTGGATTTCGATGCACACACAAATGCACGAACACGCGCGTGTATCAGGAGCGTAGCAGTCGCTCGCGGCCGAGAAGAGTGAAAAGAGCGACAGAAACGGTCGGTCCGCGCGTTGCCTTGTAAGGCGGAGTTGGTGTGTGACGTCCGTGCGCGGATGGCTCGAAGAACGCCGATTTTCCTCAGCTTGTACAAGTATCCTTGCTAAGCAGAGGAAAGAACCAGTGAAAGGAGAGTGCAAACCGGGCCCGACGCCGACCGTCGATATAACCGCGTATACGTAAAATCCGACAATCCGTCAAGTTTAAAGCTGCCGAAGGCACTATTTTCATCTCTATAGTGTGTATAGCAAACTAGAAACCGATTATTAGACGTAACGTGAGTGTCTTGAACCAGCAAGAAAATATAATAGTGAAAAAAGGAACGAGCGGAAAAGAGGGAAATAGGATAACAAAGGGCATCAAAGAAAAAAAGAGTGAGAGATAAAGAAAGAGAGAGATAAAGGCAGCAAGAAAGGAGAAAAAAAGGAAAAAGTGAAAGAGCAAGCAAGCGACCGAATAACCGTGGTCGAGAAAGAGCGAGGAAAAAGGAGAGAGAGAAAGAGAAATAGAGACAGAGAAAGAGAGTGAGAGAGACCGGGAAAGAGGAGCAAGAACAAGTTAAAACGCCAAACGATACGTAAGAGACAAAGGCCACGGCGGCATAACCTCCAAGCCCAATCGTACGGCGCATTACGGGGATCTCGTATCCTCATAAATCGTCTCGTATTCTCAAGAAATTTGGTACATTATTCATGAAAGATTCTATTTTTGCAAATGTATGCCTGCTCGGGCTTCCATATGAAGTATCGCACGAGTGAGAGAGAAAGAGATAGAGCACGTGCGTGAAACATATTTTCCTCGAGATACAGGAACCGTCACAAAGCGAAAGAGCGGGACGGTTGTTTGTACAGTCGCGTTTTTTCGCAACACCTGGTATACGATATACTTACATTCGCGAGTGTTGTGTAAACGAAATTCACTCTCTGCAACGGGAAATACAAAGAAAAAAGAAAAGAAAAAGAAAAACGGCGGATAATATTCTTAGTGCTGTAGTTTACAGTTGATGGATGAAACTAGCAGGATGCTACAACACGGAGGATCAGGTGTTGGTCTGATGGGAGGAAACCAGGGCCAGGGGGCCCAAAATACTGCCGGATACGGTAGCATGGGACCTGTAGATGGATCTGCAACACAGGGACCGGATCAGGCCGTTGAAGCTAGAAAACAGGACATCAGTGAAATTCTCCAACAAATAATGAATATCACTGATCAAAGCTTGGATGAGGCGCAAGCGAGGTTGGTCCCATTCGTGATCTGATCAGCCGCCATTTTTTAATACTTCCAAGATGTATCGTTACTTTTTTTAATAGCCTATTGTACCAATTTTCTCACGATATCCCATTCATCTAATACGTCCTTTTGTTTTCTCTTTCTCTTAATGTTTCTTCACAATATTACATCAAAATCAATCTCTTCAGATATAATTGATCTTTCTCATTAACGTTGAAGCATTTATTATATATAAGCGTAACAAGCTGCGATAAATATAGGTTATATTCGTCATTTTACATTTTTTGTTAGGATTTTCGTCGAAAAGAATGAACATTATTGTAATGAGTTATTATTATAGTCTGGTAACTGTCAAATGCTAATTATTAAGTAATGAATATAGTACTTCAGTAACTTGTAATGGCGAGTTATAACATAAGTCATATATAGGCATTCGAATATGTGATAAGACAGTTATCTTTGCATTATTGTTAGTTACGCGATTATACAAATTTACAAAAATGAGTGTGCCAAATAGATCTCTACTTTATAATGAATGGCATCATATAAATTTTTTGTCAGTGCACAATTTATATTACACAATTTAGATTTTCTGTTCTTTTTTTTCAGAAAACATACTTTGAACTGTCACAGAATGAAGCCAGCTCTATTTTCGGTTCTATGTGAAATCAAAGAAAAAACAGGTAAGTTTCACTATCTATTATTATTACTATTCGATTTAGTTTCTTGTGAAGAAACAGATAACAATGTTCACTGGTAAATATTTATTGAAATAAATTTAACAATTACTGCTATTTACGGAGTTCTTTCAAGCTCTATATTAGTAATTATTGTTTATTGAAACTCACAATATAATGCAAATGAAATAGATGCCATTAAGGTAACAGATACTTCATACAAGAGGGGAAGGATCACCTCGTAACTCGTATGGCACTTTTGATAGTTCATACGAGTTCTAAACAATGTAAGAAATTCCTAGAAAGAGATTCCTATCTAGATGAGAGAAGAGAGACTGTTGATACGTTTTCGGCATACAGTGCAGTATTATTTGCCCTGCGGGGTCGACCCCTGTACCCATTCGAAACTCGTAAACATAATTTTTATGCGATGTTTGGATTACTTTTACGCGCGGATCAAGAGACCACGAAACGTGCAATTATTTTTGGGATGCGAGGGGTGGCTGGCTTGGCTCGAAATGCCTTGGGGGATGGGTAGGAACCGTGGAGACAGGGATGAGACGGAGAAGGAGGTGTGTGGGTCGGCTACCCCAAAAGTAGTTTCTGCCTGGTCGTATGATGGGGGTGGTGGGGCCACCACGCCCCTCATGCTAAGTCACCCTCTTTCACGTCGTTCCACTGTAAGTATATGTGTATGTCTACACACACTTTTTTTTTTTATTTTTCTCTTTCGTTTCTTCATTTTTGAGTAGCTCGCTAGTTTTCTTCTTTCTCGCAGCAAGGATGGTACTGTATTGGTCGAAGATTTCATCGTCGATGACACATTCTACGTACGGCGTCTGCTATATACTTCTCTGATAAAATTCGAAAAAGGAACGCTCGGTTGCGAAACGATACTTGTTTTATAGAAGGTATAAAACCGTTGATCAAATTTCTACTTACTTACCTCTTAATTTATTCTTAACATTTGGAGAAATAGAAATCGTTCAATTCTGTTTACGTTCGAAAAAGAAGCAGATGCCACGTGTTTTCCTATTGTATTGCAAGTGCATAATTAAAAATTCAAGGTTGTTGTAATTATTGATTACGTACTGGCCATGTTATGTTCCACGCGATTGTTCATTTGGCAGCGTGGTTGTTTAAAATTGCGTTTGACAAAACATTTCACCAGATTTGAATAGCCATCCTTAATTACATGAAAGAACTCTTCCGATATTTGATATAGAACGTGAAACAGTCGAGAACGTAAAGAGGAGTTATGTAAACAAAAAAGGCGTCAAAGTATGATGAGCATACTCAGGAGGATGAGTCGTTTTAATGGTTCTATATTCTTCATGAGTTGCGCTAAGCGTGTTTTCGCGCAGACACATGGGCGCGCATGTACGCGTAGGTCAAACGAAGGTACAGAGAAAAATGTATAGAGTAGTAGAGAACAAGTAACGAGGGATGAAGAGGGAAAAAGAGGCAAGGCTTGTAGTAGAGTTTATGGGCAATGGCTGACGAGGCAGTGAAAAAGTACTAAAACCAAGAGGAGCAGATAAACGCTATGTTAAGCAGACCGTTTTACCAGCCATTTAATATAATCGGCTCTCTTGCGGAGCTCGGATAACTTCGGATCAGGACCGTACCAACTCAGATTTCTCCCCATTCGACATTTTTTTTTTCTCTTCTTTATTCACAACTGATAAACGTCGTACTGATTTGTATCCGCATTATCACTGTTATATTTGATTTCTATTACTCGCTGACCGATTCGATCTTACTTCCATCTTTCAGTAATTCGTTTGCTCGTTCGCTCGTTTGCTCTTTATAAAAATGATTCAAATTTCAAAATATTACGAACACTCTGCTTATCGAAATAGAATTGCTTCTCCGTTTGTCTAATCGAAAGATTTATTTTTAATGGAAACTCTCATTTGAAAATCTTCTGTCTTCTATGGCTTATAACACCTAGAAATTAGTTCGAAGTTTGTTACTCTCCTAGTGACGATTCGTCATGATCATTTGAAACATCATTCCTACTTTTTGAAACATCGAAAACCTGTTTTGGACAACCCTCTTTAGATCGATTTCCCATGAGGGGCACGAAGATCCTGAAGGGTAACAGAAAAGAAGAGAAAGAAATCCGTAGGATTTTTAGAACCCACTTTTCTACCAACCCTTAATCCATTTTTCCTTTTCGTCCGACGTTCAGAGATCTCTTCTTTGTAAATAGTTCTTCACAATGGTGGTATAATCGTCGACGCCACGTATCGTGCCTTTCTAAAAATATTCTCGCCACTATAAACGTGAATCGAAACGTAGGTTCTTTTCAAGAAAATGCTCGAACTCCTATGTCTCTCAAATTCGATTCAAATGAATATAAAGTGAAATGTAAACGAATTGGAACGATAATACTTCCTACGTTCTATTATTGAACTAAATTTCAAAACAGCAAATAGCTAATTCCTATGAACGATCGCGTGTGACCATGTAATTAATCAAAGACCGGTTGCTATCGATTGCTAGCTTGGTTGTCCGATTGGTGGTCAACTTTATTTATTGTTTGTCAGCGCGCGTAACGTTACGTGGGTTTCGAAATGCAACTTGACTGCAATCGGTTACATAGCTCTCTCTCTCTTTCTCTACCATCTCTGTCTCGTTGTCAGATCTTTCCCTATCTCTTTCGATTTATGGTCATTTAATTAAACCGAGACACGGAGACTGCGTCGCATCGACTGCGTTATTCTCGATTTCTAAAATGACACTATCGTGGTCGCGTTCTCCCGTAACAATTAAAAATCCATATTTAATTTGGCTGCTTTCCAGTGGTAATTTGGTTCTATTTCGCACATCCATGTATGTAAGTGTTTTAGTAAAAGAATCTTTGAACCAAGCTATTGCTGCTTTTTCAAAATTCTTTGTTCGATAGTGAATGAAAGATGAAATGTCAAAATTTAAAAAAAATCTTGAAATTTCTTGTTGATGTCCGAAAAATTCTTTCTGCAAGGAAAAATATAATATCACTGTATATATAAAAGTTATTTGGTGATACAACCGCATACGGGATGATTCGAAAAAATAAGTCAGAAAGAACGAATAACATTTTTTCATTAAGATTTCAAGAAAATTGAGTTTGACGATTTTTCAAATACGTATACTTGAATATACAATATACATAGACTTGAGTTTAGTTAATTTATTTTAATTTATTAATTTGAAATTCTACCTGCGAAAATATGTAAGCGAATAATATAGAACAAAACATGTTTAGCTGAGAATTGGCCTAATAATACTTACTAAATTTTCAAATTTAGTTTTCTCGAAAACGACGTCTCTCATGAAAAAATTCTACACTTTTGATTTATTTTCGTAAGTAGAATAATTAGCTATCTGTTATTCGTTTCTAACCAGTCCAGAATTAGCTAAATTTAAGTATACTTAATAAATTTTCATACTTGAAACAGAGCCTTAATTTTTTTGGAAATTCTGAAAAAATTTTAAAAATGAAAATGAATTTCATTCTTGTTTTTTCAAGTAGAATTAACCTTTGCTCAGTTGTGCCGCTAGTTGCAGGATACTCTGTGTAAAAATGATTGTTTCAACTTTTTAATTATTAATTATTAACTTTTTAACGCAATATGATTAAAACTTTGCGATATAAATAAACACGACGATGTGCGCGTTCAATTTTATTGATACATTCGAAAAGTAGTTAACATGCTACTCTACAATTTTCCTAATGAACATCGTGTCCTGATAAGAGTAAACTGTATGTTCTACGTTAATTAGACAGCGTACACTTTAATTAAGACTTGCGCAATGTTCCTCATATTTGTTTGTCTCACGCGATTCCACACGCTATGCTACGGTAATTCGAGCATATGTAGTTCTTTTTTTTATACGTGTCTTCTTTTTATATATATACCGGATGAATCACCTAAGACTAGAAATTGAAATATTTTGAAAACGATTAATTATATTAAAAAATATTTTCGATAAGAAGTACATTTAATTAATATAATCATCATTTTTTAATCTGAATATGTAAAAGGCAAAGTTTAATAGTCAAGTTCGTTTCTTTAAATTAAATCATGTATTTTTTAACTTCTCTCGTCATTTTTAATAAAAAAGCCATTAATTCAGGAGATTTTTATTCAAATAATTGGGAGCAATACTCGCAGAAGATTGAATTTGTAATAGCAACATTGATAATAACAGAAGGTAATGTAACGTTTATTAATAATATATAATATGTATATGTATATATACAGTATGTATATAGTATGTATATGTATATGTATAGTTTTGATAAAAATTTCTCTCTAGTATTCTCTCGGCTATTGTATTTGCTGGAAGATTTTTTTTCTATTCCAATCATCGCAGATGAAGTTTTTCTTTTCCCAATACAATTGTGATCAGTGATCAATTATCAGCGCTCGTACTAGCGATTCGTAATGTTTCTTCGTCACAGAGACGACCGCTAAATGAAGCATTGTATTCGAAGGAAATAACGTAATTTACTTGTTTGACGTAATACGCGTCGTACATTATCATTTAACGCGTTATTCCTCGTAATCTGATTTACGGAAATTATATCGCAGATCGGGATTAAAATACCCTCGCGTTTGCGCGATTCCTGTTATCTGATCGCAGTCCATTTTATAATTTCGAGCAGAGAAATTTTCCAGGGAACGGAGCAGCCAACAGCCTCTCTCTAATTATTTTCACTGTCCACTTTGTTCAGGTGTTTGTCTCTGTTTAAAAACATATGGGGATATTGATTGAAAAACAAATAAATCGGTCGTGTTTGATCATTGAGATTTGGTCTGCTGGTTTTGTAGTTGGCGAAATGTAGAAAGGTAGCGGCGTCGGTTTTCCAAGAGATGACGCTTCTCATCCCGGCCCCAGTTGGAATGTCGTTCCCCTAGCTTCGATTTCCTTTTCTTCTTCTTCCTCCTCCTTTCCTCTTTCGTTTGTCCTTTTCTTCTCCTTCTTCTTCATCCTCGGTCTCCGCATGCAGATGGGTTCCAGCAACCAAGGTGAACCGGCCTTTCTGCTTTCTCTCTCTCTCTCTCACACACACACACACACTCAGGGCATAAACTTCTTCGACTCGACTAACGAGATTTGTCCGATTCCAGCCTGTCGTATTGTGCACTGATTTATTACGAAAAGTTTTTAAGGTTGCATCAAGCTTCGGTATATTTACTCATGAACGTTGAGGTGAAAGCTTTTATTTACTATGGAGACTGTTTACAATGGTTTCTTCCACACAGGCAAAGCTTTTGCGTTCGTTCGATATTCTTCTTCGTTTGAAAGTTCAAATTTCGCGTGAGAAGCGAATGATGTTAATCTTGGGCTCTGGAATGGAAATGATTGTTTGACGATCGATAGACTCGATTCAGTGAGAAATTCGTAAAGGAAAAATATTCAAAATGCTGCGTGAAACAGTCTCGATTTACTCGCATTTACCCGTTACACACAATATATTATATATTTATAGGTGAAGATAAAAGCTTATTGCATTATCAGGCAATAATGTTACCGTAATGCTTAGTCGTAGATAAGATATAGATACGCATGTTTGTTAACGAGGCTTGACGTAGACATTATTGTTCGGAGAACAAGTGGAACGTTGGTAAAAAGAGAAAATCTAAAAATACACGAGGAACAGAGATAACCTTGCATCGTTGCTATTTTTGGAGCAACCTTATGTTCGGCTACGAGCGCGAAACGTAGCCGCCTCGAGTGCGTGAACTTCGATTTCGTCGAGGAACACGGATGGAAAAAGTTGGAGGAAGGAGGAGGCGGTGGCAGAATCGAACAGAGGAGTAATGATACCGAGGGAACATAAAGAAAATTCAAGAGAGCGAGTAAGCATTGTGCTGTCAAGTTGTATATACGACAGTTACGCTGGCTGTCCCGTTAAGAGAATTGTAGTTAAGTCGCTTTAATTGCGCCGAGTTACTGGCCGGAAGTCGTCGTTATGGTCATCGCCCTCGCAAAAGGATTTCCCTTCACCCTTGTATAATCTGATCGATAGCGATCCTGATCTCGGAATACGCCGCTGAATGTACAATTAACGCGTTGCACCAGTGTGTGAAAGCATTCATGCGGGAATATACATACGTACGCGTATACTGTTGTATAATTCGCAACAATTTGAATGCGCTCCGTGCGAGACACGGCTTTGTCACGTTTAAGCAAAATATTAACTTCGTTGTCAATGCATCGTGATCCACGAGTTTCTATTACTGTTATTGATTTTGTGCAAGAATAGAGTGGCAAAGAGAGGGAGAGCGAGTTCTCTGGAGAGTTGTGTCGTTCGGTCAGAGTCGCGAAAAAACGCAAAGGGGTTTGGAAAAATAAACAAACGATCCACTTGGGTCGTCGTACCGCGCGATAAATATCTACCGGCAAGAGGGGCCCCTTTGCGGAATTCATCGTGCATGTTCCGAGTGTGCTCGTACATGAATCGGCGGGCACGCGTGTGTTGCACAGGGGGTCGATTTAACAAACCATACGTTACGCCGCGATAAAATCTCACGAACCTATAAACTTCAGACTAGGTGCGGGTATGTTATATCATAAAAATCCAGTAAAATAAGCTCGTAAACCGAAAGACAGAGAGAAAGACCGAGGAGGAAAGAAAGAGAATGCGCCGAGAGGCGGAGTACCCTAACGCCATGTCTGCAATATACTCTTTTCTGTTCGCGTGTCGTGCTCTCACGTTTTACACGCGCCTGCGTAAGCACACGTTCGCGCTTAGGCTCAGAACTTTTGATTGTCAATTAATCCGAAAACTGTAACATTTCGGTAAGAGAACCGGACAACAATGGTTCGATTTCGCTTGGATTGTGGACGTGTTAACGTTGTGTTTAATCGTGCAAAACCTCGCGTCCCTTCTAACGAACGTACAATTTTTGGCAGTTTGTACAAGACTATAGGCCGCTTACGTTTATCCTGATTATCTGGCTCGCGCATATTCGAGATTTTATGTCCTCTTCGGTAACTCCGGCGCGATCTATATAGACGGGAGAAGAACGATCTTTCGAGAGGCTAATTGGAAGACTCTCGAGGGCTCCGCTGTACGTACACCAGAGGTCGGTATTCTCTTAATCGTATGGTAATTCTATGGAGATTGCATGGGGCGAAGAGAAGCTCGTACCGTGGATCGTTAGGCCCTTTTCGTTCCCGATGGAATATAACCTTGCTCTTTTTCTCCGATTCATCGTCTTCTTGTTCTTCGAATTCTAATCAGTTTCTCTTTATCGAACTTCGGTTCCCTCGACCCGAATCTCTTTCTTCGTTTAACATTCAATGTTTTCTCATTGCGCGTTTCTCTGCTTACCCTCTGCTTGATCTCGAGTTATTTCCATCGTGCGTTGTACATTATGGAGGATCTTGCGATTTTTTCGTGGCTGAAGTAGATCACACTCTCGCTTCGACACCTTGCTCGAAGTGTTAGATGTCACGCGTAAGGTGACAAGTGAGTGGCATTCTACCCTCGGGAATAACAATAACCGTGCGTTTCTCTCGTGAAATAAGTATCATTTGTGTATCGTTTCGACGGAGAGAAAAAAAAAAAAAGAAACAAGACACGAGCGCGAGTAGAGGCTTACGTTCATACAACCGCGGCCGTTATCGTTAATTTAATTCCACTTCAATTTCGTCGGAGTACAAGATGACAAGAGAGTGGCAGCTCGTCCTTGAGTCAAACATCGTACGTCTGTCATTGGAAAAGCGTATCAGGATAATTTTATCGCGGGATGAATTGCTGGCGTGTATTGTAGACAAGCATATCGGCGCGATTGTAATACGATGTTCCATCGCGTGCACGTTAGTCTGTCATTAATCGATCGATCGGAAAACGTCGGAGTGGTTTTATTGCGAAGCTTCGTACGCTATTGAACGGGAATACGACGTTTAGCCAATCGTTCGAAACTATCGGCCCGAACCAAGACACCACCGTCCTATTAAGAACGATTTTGCGTTTCGACTCGCCAGTTCCTCGGTATTTGTGATTATTTCGCGACGTAAGCCAAGTGTGCGTTATCTTGTTAACGTTACGGGTGTTTGATTCGTTACGGTAATCTGTACGTATAGGCCCGTGGATGTAATTAGAATTTCGATGCTTCGAATTCTTCGTTAATGACCAAAACACGAGTTCACGAGTCGCACGCTCGCGGAACAATTGCGAAAGGAAGCAGGCCTGGCGTATATCGAGCAGCACGTAAAGAGCATAGATCAGAACGAAAAGCACCAACAGGCGCGCGTGTGTGCGCGAGAATAAAAGAAGAAGAGAGAGAAAAAAAAGGGAAAGAGGAAAGCAGGAAGGACAGGAAGAAACACGAAAGAGCTTCCATCTCTGGCTGGAGATTTCATTAAAATTCATGAACCGTGCGCGACTTGCGCCTCTTCGTGGAGGTCTTTGAGTTTTGCGCGTTAGGAAGAAGCGGTCGGCACATCCAGTGTCGAACTGCCATGTTGAGAAAGAAAAAGAGGCGAGAGAGAGAGAGAGAGAGGGGGAGAGAATCGGATGAAGGCAGAATGGCAAGAAGAGGCTCGGATAGAGGGAAGAGGAGGAACCGTGAAACGAGGAAGAGAGCAGCAACGTTAGCTATGAATAATACAGGGAACTTCTAATTGCGCGAGACAAAACTCGGTAGTTGGAAAGTTTTGGTAGCCAGTGCCGGCGACGACCAGAAACTTTCTCAACTCTTGCTAAACTTACCGCTTGTTTCTACCGACCCTCCATATATGCGGCACACTGTCTCGTCGGAAGTCAGCCGCGAACCGAATGTCTCTCCCTTCGACTTTTCTCGCCTCCGACAGAGAGGAGGACTGCTCCGACGAAATTTCGTGCCGTCGACGTGACTCGGTTGTCCAGTGAGTTTAATCTTCTTCAGGAAACTGCTCGACGATGAAATTTATGATAAACATACGAAGAACGTTCTACGATCAATTATCATCGACGATTGATGCGCGTGTTGTTGACTAATGGGGCGATTATTGTTGTTTCATTGTTCGAGCGAGGATCCAAGCGATCATTTGTCGGATCGTTTGTAGTCGGGAGCATGGAAGAGAGAAAGTCGTAGAGGAAGAGATAAACGGACAGTCGTTTCGGTTTCTATTCCTCTCTTTTCCCCGTTCTAGCGTTCACATAGAGGTACTGGCAATGAGAAGAGGGATATCGTTTCTGCGGGGAGGGTGTGTTCAGCCCCCGTACTCAGGGGTGGCTGTAACGTCGCTCGTAAAAACACCGTAAACTCGACAGCAACAGGTCCCGTGTGTCTGGTGCAGAAACGGCAGCCGCGCTCGAATATGACGTTTCGAGTGTACGGGGGCACCCCGTTTTCGTATCACGGTCCTATTTTAATTCCCCGCTTCTATCGCAATTTTTGCATATTTTTCTATTTGCGTCGTCGCGCACGAGAACGACGATGGCGCTACAAAAACAACGTAGTAGTAACGGTTGATTTTATCTGTCGGTACAAGCATTCCGTAAAAATCACACGCGAGAAGAAAGTGAAATCGTCTGATATCGTGAACCTTTGATGCTTTTCATTTGTTCATTTCACGTAAATGAAACACAGGCAGTTTAACAAAATTTTAATCAAAGTTTCAGTTGCACATTGTGATTTAAAGAATTGAATGTGCTATTTTGTCGAGTCAATGAGAGAACTAGTTAACGGGGGAGAACTCTTTCTCTCTCTCTCTCTCTCTCTCACACAGCGAGAATTTTTGCGACGAACGATTTCGAATTCTCGACGCGTAAAGAGTCTGCGGCATTCTGCCTGCATGCATTATGCATACACAGGGATGCCACGAGAAAAATGTCTCTGCAACCACAAAAGAGGGTTTACGTGTGCAACGCTTTTACCTACGTGCATGTGGACACAGGTCGTTGCGTGTGTATATGTGTTTTCGCCTAGCACACAAATTTTTAATATCATCGCCACGCACTTGCTAGCGCAACGAGCACGAATTGTGTTCCCCCGTGCCGTAATCACGTCCCTTTCGCCCGTAATTGCAAAAGGTTTGTCCAACGAGGTAACCGCTCGAAAATAATTGGATAAGAATTTAATTGATCGTTGCCGCCGGAAACGTTGGTAAGGTTATCGTTTCCATCGCGATTAATCGATACGGCCACGGTAAATTGAAAAATTGTTCGCCCGTGAGATTCCATGGATTAACGGTATTTCGTAGCGACAGTTTTCGACCTCGATACTTGCACAATGGTTTTTCGACGATTTGATATCGAGCGCGTCTTGTCCTCCCCTTCGATGAGCGGCTAGCGGGGATGAAGCTGAGCCGACAGTGGCGTCGGTCCACCCTTCCTCAGGGACGGATTACCCTCTCTAGTCCCTCTAGAAGCCGGATCTCTATGGCTCCATTAGAACCTCCACGAAGGATCGTATTATCCGATTTTTTTTTCCTTTCCTACTCGTATATAATTGGAGAGAGCCCGCGAAAAACCTTGAGAAACTTATTCGGTAAAACGTTGCCAACGTACAATACGTTTGCGTTAATGATCATCCGTCAAGTAGCTTGTTACGGAGATTCTTCTAGTCGGCGGATCTTTTGGTGTTACTTCGCTTTTTAATTCTTTCTGAACGAGCTTCTCAAGATGGTTTATAGATAAGGTCGAGGATAACAAAATTGTCCCTCGGGGGTTGGGGGTGGGTGGCAAAGCTTTTGTCATCGATACGTTTAACGATGGTTTTCGGTGTTAGACCCGCGGTGGCGAGGGTTTGTCTCGTTAGTTTGAAACTGAATCGGGGCGAGAGACGGAAAGGTGAGGGTAGTTTTTCCAATGGTGATGCACCGACGCGAGGCGTGCGTTTATGATGCCCACGGGAGCCACCGACATGAAAATGAAACGCGAAAGTCTTTCGTATCCTGTCCATCCGTGAAAACGGATACTGGTCGCCTACGTGGAAAATTTCGAAACCTACCCGAAGAGTTTAGGCTTTATGATTTTTCAGGTTGTCGAACTTATCGTAAAAATCACATTCACGGTCCAGTGTAATTGGATTTCTCTGCTTGTTCGAATTGATAGGAGAAACAAAATGTTTCGGGGTCGAAATTGGTTTTTGTGAATTCAATTCTTAATATGCGGAACGTTAAATTCCAATCCTCTCTTCGGCAGACTGATCTGTCTGGCGAAAATGGCCTTCTGAAGTGCAAATAAAGTTCAAAGACGATACAACTCTAACGTTTTATCGCTAATAACATTTCCATTACAAAATTGAACTTCTCTCGTTCTACACGCCGAATAACAATTGTTTCGTTCAAATTAAAAATATTTTCAAGCGTGATATTTCATTCCACTGTTGCTCAGACGATTTTTGCGAGCAGATGCTGTAAAACCTTGCTTGGTCACACGAATACGCTTCGGAGATTTTCCAGGCCAAGTATTACCACGTTATTCCTAGGTTGCACACACCATAGATCATGGTGTTTTCAACGCTCACAATCTCGATACGCACACATATGGTTGTGTACATGGGAACGCGCCGACTGAGTTATTTTCTGACCATTGCCTCCTGTCCTCTCCACACGGAGTTCACTCGTGTACAGTTTGGTGCGTCGCGTATACACGCCTGTATTTACGTATAACCGTGTATGTATACATACGTGCTGATTCTGGAGTTGACAAACGTCAAAGATATGCTTAAAAAGATACTGTTAATCTCTGAAGGGTACGATTGATTGATATTAAAAATAATAAAATTGAATAACCTCGTTTCGGTGAATAATATTTTGGTGAAAGTTGCGATTTTTATCAACCAAGGAGCTATTCGTTTTCGATATTTCGATACATGTACCTTAATAAGAAGATTAAGTGAAATTTCTAAGAATATATATATATATATATATATATATATATATATATATATATATAAAACTTTGAACAAAGGTTGAATACAAAAGATAAATATATTTCGTTCGTAATTTATTTCGCGTTCGCGACGTGCATAATTCAGACACCCTTCCACCCATTGTTTTACAAGGGAATGTTTGAGAATTGAAATACGATAAAAATCTAATTTTTGGATCATCCTGTGGCTACGACGGACACATAAACAATAGCCGAGCAGCATAGTTGAACGACGTTGCGACACACGCACAGATCCTCGTCGAGAAACACGAACGCAGACGCTCACGTATACCGGGTGGCTCGAAAGCGGTGGTGGTCGACGCGAGAGCCACTCGATCAATACGCTACGTTGCCTCCTGCGCCTCCACCCCCAGGAACGCCGGTCTACCCCCTGTCGCCTCTCGTCCTCCTCTCGCTCGCCAGCTAGCTAGCTTTCTCTTCTTACCCCTCCCTCTTCCTTTTGCTCGATGTGCTGCTCGCCTCCACCCTTTGAAAAAGGAACGACGGAGGAAACGTTCTTTCTCTCTCTTTCTCTCCTCGCCTCTTTCCTCGATTCCCGAACGAGAACTTGAAAGGAAATACTCTGCAGCTCAGCAGGATTTTTCCAAGCCGGGAAATAACAAATACATATACATCTCTAAGAGAAAGAGAGTAGATTTTAATGTGAAATTCATGGGACATCGCGAACGATTCAGTGTTCGAGAAGAAACGAAAGTAAGTAGATGGTATTCTTGTCTACTGTAGAATTAAGGGACGTTTATTTAATCGAATTAACCCCCTCAATTTTTTTCCCCTTGTCGGTGCGAGAGTATAAAGTTTTCCTGTGTCTCGTTTTCTTCGAAGAAAATTTCATCGAAGAAGGAGGAGGAACGGTTGTCTTCTTAAACTTCTTACTCGGTATTCTAGTTCAGCTACCACCGAGATCGAATGATTTACGTAGTGTGAGACGGTGTCCGCGAAAACTGGTTTACTGGTTTCTCGTGGATGCTCGCCTTGCTGTTGAAATAAACCAGGTTATAAAGTCATTAGGCATTATAGACCACGAGGACTTCGCGGACTTTAGATTCTCTGTTATATACGACCGCCTCTTGTCAACTTTTCTCCATCGATTACTACTATCTATGTTGAATTTTACAACCTGTTTAAGTATGAATCGAGTACTATTTTTATTCGTTCCACTTTCGAAATGTACATCGTTCTTTCAATAATAACAGTGCCACCTCTTACATTCCATCGCGACCAGATCTATCACCGGAGCGATCATTTCTCATCGTATTAAAACTCCTCTCCTTATGTTAAATGTTTGTCCTATCGCATTCAGAAGGTACGTGCGAAAGAAGCGAACGTTCGTTGTACCTTTCGTTGTGAATTACACGGTTCAGTCGTTTCCCAGAAGGGAAGAAGGAAAGCGCAGTAACGACCGGGGAAAACGATAACTTGTACGTTTTCTTTTTATAAACGATACGTCCAGTGTATCGCATTAAAAGAGAAAGAGAGGGAGAATAGATATTATGGCCGAGAGAAACGAAACAAGAGCAAAGAGTAATGGGTTTCGCTAGACTAGAATACGGTCCTGACCATGCGTGCACGGAGCTGTTTCTACCCTTACGGACGAGAGTGTGTACGACAGAGGGGTAGGATGGGGTATACACATTCGGTACACCTGTGCTGTATATTGCGGAAAAGCCGGACTTGCCAGGCAATAAGAATTTCTTTCTCGATCCGCCAGCTCGCGTTCCTCCTCCTGTTGCCTTTTTCTCTCTTGTCCCTTTCTTCTTTAATCTCGCAACGTTTTCTTAATACTTTCTCTCTTTCCTCTTTGAAGCGTCTCGCAATCGCGATCTCTTTCCTCTTTCGCCTCTCTCCTTAACTCACTTACGCTCTATTACCTGTTCTGTCTTCGTTGCATAATGAATCGACGCGTTCATTCTTTCGTCGTTCGTGTTGTTACTACTAAAATCGTATCACAGTAAAAATCCTCTCGAGAGACAGTAAGAAATACAAAGAGCAAAATTAAAACTTTTAAAACCGTTTATTAGGTTTGTGTCAATCTCGGTTATGGATATGCTACGCAGAATTGCGGGACGATACACGGAAGATTTGGCCGTCGGCAGGACATTATGATTCGACTAGTATTCCTTGCGTTCTTTTTCACCCCATTGAGCCACCTTTTATACTCGCAATATCGCAAAGCAGGCTGATCGTATGAAAGGACAATTTCATTAACCCTTTCACTGTTAAAGGCATATATACACGCCCTCGCAAGTCGGTCCATATACACGAAAGGCGTATCTATACGCTCTCATACGTCTATCAATATATACGAATGCCGTAAATATACGCCTTTTACGTTTTTCTTACTGTAACACTGTAACTGTTTTAAATTAAGTAAATTAAAAAAATAGTTTAGAAAACCACTTAAAGTAGATCAAATATTGGATATTTTTAATTTATTTGCAATTATGTATTTTTTCAACCTCTGAGAATAGTATCAAATCGCCAGATACTGTTTTGTGGACAACCCAGTCGCAGAATATCGCGCCGTCTGTGCACTGATGATTCTCGCTCCGAAAGTGCGCCGCAGTGAAAAGGTTCATATTTGTCAGGATTAACGCTTAGTATTAACTTAGTTGCGCGATTATTTCGTCGGGGTGGTTGACAGAAAAAGCAAATTCGACCAAGGTGGAATCGCGCGATCCTCCTTCTTTTGTCAACGCAACGCGAATATCTTCGGTCGTTATTAAGCTATTAAAAAGTCTAGTTGTCGTTGTCGCGGCGTACACGGCAGACAGGTCCTCGAGGGTTCCCAAGCAGGAATGCCACTTCAATAACGAAGCCGAAGCGGAGGAGTCGAGGGGCTTAATTTGCCTCGAGACGCCGCCATGGTACGTTCTCGCCGCATATACATATATCTCTATGTGGATGTTTTAGCTGCCCGCGTGTGCGCCGCGCTCGCCTTTGTGCACACGCGAGCCGTCTCTACGCGTACTCGAGCGTACTCGGCCGGATCGCGCGCGCGTGTACGTTTCACGTAGAGTACATAGCACGCCTAGACCATTTTGCAGCATTCCTGCCATTCTAACATCCGCGTTTCATTAAAAGATCTTGCCCCGACCTCTTGGCGTACCCACACACACACACACGAACAGCGGCCTAGCACATTGAGAAGCGTTCGTTCGAGCGACGTCGATTATCTTGATGTGAGAGAGAGAGAGAGAGAGGAGGCCACGTAAGCGCGCCACAAAGACACACTCGCCACAGATATTTCTGCACGGTGTGTAATCATTTTGCTTGAATATATTAACGGTGCTTTTTTTTCACCCGGAGGATTCCTCGTCCAGTCGTCCGACTGAAAAGAGAAGCATGCAGCGAGCGTGTCGAGTTCGAAGTTTATCTGCCGAGTTTCTGGGACGGTGTTTCCAATGCGGCGTTTCCGCGTTCTTTGCGAATGTTGTTCTTGACTTTACTTACCGGAGAAACTACCGGTTCTTCGTTCGGAAAGTTTTGACGTTGACTTTTCAATAAGATTTCATAGAGATAGAGGAGCCGCTGTTAGGCTGTGGAAAGTTGGGATTGAACAGCGCGACAAGTTCAATCTCAACTGTACATTTTTCAAGAAACTCTCAAATATTAATACGTAACGCGGTAAACGTGAGGTAGATCGTCTTTTAAATTCAGTTCCGATTTGTATTCTCAATGGTTCGAAGGCAAAGATCGTGGGGAATTGAATAAATGTCTCGTTTCTACTCGTTAGTTAACTAACGCGCGAGTGAGATTCGCTGACGCGAGTTATTCCCTCGTTTCGGTTACTTTGTGAGGTGTGAATTTAACCGAACCGTCAGCATGAGCCAAAGAATAAGATTTTCGGAAGGATACGGCAGACGGCGCGGCGCGGCGCGTGAAAAACCAAGAAAGCATGCAGACGCAAACGTGGCATCGTCAGTAATGCAGCATAATACCACGTAAGGGGGTTAAGAGTAATTCCTGTCGTCCAGGGGGTCGTCCCTTTCGACATTTACGACGTGTTTTACGCGATCAAAGCGAGCCGTAACAATTATTGGACGATTTCGCGGCCGTAAAATTTTATTCGACCCCACAGTCTTCGTAGACGGTTCCACCCTCTTTTCTTTCGCCATCACTGGGAAGGGGATGCTCCGTGCTCCTTGCATGCTTCTCCTTCCGTTCGTTATCTTTTCCCTTGTCACAGTATGATATTTCTCATGGTTTCACAGGATACCGTGAAAAAAATTATACATTGATCATTTCCCGCGGGTCTTTTTGCCTTCTGATCGGTCTGCGGAATGGAATAATTGTAAATTCGACGGTGTATCGCGTGTTTGGAAAACCATCACTCTTGATCGTCGTTCGACTCGCGGCATCGCACGAAACTTGCGAGGGATCGAGGATTGTTTGTTCGGAACACCCGGTACATGGGAATTTCGCGCGTTTACTCCACACACGTTTTGGCCGCGTTTTGATTTTCGCAGTTTTGATTTATGGCGGTTGGAAAAGCCGCGGCGGCAAACGGAACAGAGGCGAGTGAGTGTCCCTCGTCGCGGTGGAAGTGACGCGAGAAAGGGAGAAAATAATAAAAGCAGAGAGCATAGGAGAACACGTCGAAGATATGGTCGAGCGAATTCGACGCGCGGAACTCCGGAAAGGAAACGACGCCTGAATGCGAGAAAGACGGAAAGGGGGCGCAAAGGAGTGTACGGAAACGGGAGAGGGACGAAGCGGAGCGAGGCGGAACACGACGATGGAAAAACATCGCCACGAACGAGCGAGCGCGAGAAATCGTTCGCACAGAATTCTTTTTGGAAAACGGAAGCACGAAATTGCCAAAGGGCGAAAGAAATCGTAGAAAAGTTCTGGCTCGCGGTGAACGGGAAACGAGGAGCGGACGCGCGTCTCAACCGGAAACGCGGCGCACCCTGTCGTCTATCCGAAACGTTATTATTATCCGTGAAAGAAATTCAGAATGCGAACTTTGTTCGCGGTGTCTGCTTTTTACACGCCCGTGCATCGCAACGCCGCTGGATTAAAATAGATATTTTTTTACTTAGTTCCTCGTTGTTGTTGCTGCTTTAAAAAAGAAAAATTTTTTTTTCCTTTCTCTTTCCGCCTGTCCTCGAATTACGGTGGAACAATTCGAGATTGCGTATCACAGGATGCGTCGCGTTATAACATTGCGCACAATATAGCTGGCCAGTATGCAATTTTTAAAAACCGGTTTCGACTGGACATCGCGCGTCTGGTTGCGTTAATTCCTTTCTTTCATTCTTTTTTTCATTCGCAGTGTGTTCTCGCGCGACCGTAGCTAATAAAACGCAAGGTAGCAAAGCGACTCGTTGTTCGACTCGATGTTTCCAGCAAGGAGAAAAAAAGTAAAGAAGTTTCACCTTTGAAAATGCAAAGGAAATGACTCCCAAGGTCCTTTGAGCAACGATCGTCTTTCTCAGGATCTGACAATACGATAATGCCCGACACGCGACCATGCTACCTTTCTGAAAGCACTCGAGCAGAACTAGCGTCCGTAACGAAGCGAAACACGATATCAACAACGCAGAATACCTCTTGGCTCGATTTCTTTCGTAAATCAGAAGAAGGCCGGATATTCTTACAGCTCGGTGTCGATATCAGATCCCTCGGGTAACGCTCGGCTGTCTTCTTCTAGATTCTTCCCCTTAGCACCCCTGTAAAAGCTCGACCCTGCCGGCAGGATTCGCCCTCGAATTAAAAGAGCAGCCATTCTAGATTCCCTCTTTCTCCCCTTCTGTTTCTTCTCGTTTGCTCTTCTCAGTTCTGCTCGTCTTACACATCTGGAATGGTTCATGCGCCGCACTGTGTAGGAACCAAGAAAAGATCGCGTCCCTTTCTTCCTGAGGAAAGAGGAAAAGATGGAGGAAAAAAAGTGGAGTGGATTTTGGGAATCGATTGCCCTGGATGCGAGCAGACGTCTGAAAACATCTTTGAACTAGGTCAGGATTAAGAATCTACTTGATATTAATCTATTGCGTTGGAATGACGTGCCACGCGGGTCGAGAATTTTTTGTTGCAAAATTGCAACATTTTCTCAGTTTTAAGTATATTTAAGTGAAACGAAATGGGCAAAACAAATAATAAACTTGTTACTTCTCAATCATTTTTATCCGGTGATGTCATACCGACGAGTTCAAAAGAAAAAGGAAGCGACGAATCATTGTACACGGTTCGGCCACTCGTTATGGTCCGCAATCAGTTGCCAGCGCAAGTGGTTATTAACATACGAATATAATTTTATTTTACTCCAAAATAGTTCGTCCACAGTGCTGATACGCATTATTCGTTCGATTTAAAATTGGATATTTCGTCGGTGAAAATATAGTTAGCAATATAGTTGAATCTTTTGTAACACGAGCATTTCAGCTCGTTTGTTCACACGATTGGCTTTGCTTATATACAGTTTTTGATTTTTGTCTGCTTTGATATTTCCATCTATTTTATTTTTAAATTCACTCTTACACGTTTGTACAAAACATGATATCACGAGTATATTGATTTATGTGACAAAACCTATGAGATCGATGAATCACAGATTTTCTAACAAATTCGTATTTCAAATAAACGCCGGTTCCCGCGTCATGTTACCAACTGTAGAATCGATTGGGTCATTATTCAAGTTCTGATTATACTCCCACCACTTCCACTCCCATCCCATATTAATTACGATTACTTCGATGTTTGCAATGGTAAAATTTGCAATTTCGGTCAATGTATTTTAACAATATCAAATTAGCGTCAACTAATCGTAACTGATTTTCTCCTTTATTTGTATCTTTCGATGCAATTCTATTCGTCGAAACGCGTTACATCGTGAGCATCTGAGAACGACCGAAGTATCTGACGGATCGGGGAAACGAATTTATTTATTTAACGAATTCGAGATGTTTCCGTTGCCATGGAACGATGGGATCGAAAAGACACAGGAAAACGCAACGGCCGGGATGCTTTTTGACCCTTTGGTGATTCGAGCTTTCGTCCTTTCTCTATCGTGTATCCACTTCCACCAAGCTCGGTAGCTCTTTCTATTTCCCCCCCGACCGCTTCCCCTCCCCCCCTCTCTCTCTCTCTTTCTGTTTTCCTACGGTGAAAAGCGGGTAGCAGCCGACAACCCTTTGTTACCGTGCCTTATCTTAATTGCTTTCACGGGTTCCCGTTTAGATCAATACACACCAGCGGCGTTCTACCGGCAGCTTTGGCTGTTGCCATACCTCCGCACCACTCGGCTCCGCTTCGCGAATCTAAATTATCCCAAGGGTTGTTTCGACGAGGGATTTTCGATTTTCTCTTCCCCCTTCCCCCCCCACCCCTTCTCTCATTCTTCCGCCCCTGTGTACGCAGCCCTTGCATATTTTAGGACGCTGTTCGCCCTGTATCTCCTGGCCCGTCCAACTCGTTCCCTCAATCTGATTTATTGCGTCGGGCAGGCGACGTTTACTTTTCAAATAACGTCTGCATGATTCAAACGCAAGATAGCTACTGAAATACCAATCATTTTCTTCTCGATCAGTCAGTGTGAGACATCCTTGCTTGGTTCGATTCGTTAAAGCGAGAAAAGGGGAAACTCGCAAAATTTCTGCAGTCGTCGCAGTAGCCGGGGCAACCGATTGCGGACCATAACGAGCGACCCCGAACCGTATACAATAATTCGTCGCCTTCCTTTTGAACTCGTCTGTACGATATCGCTGGATAGAAATTGTCGAGAAGTAATAAATTCGTCATTTGCTTCGCCTATTCTGTTTCTACTTAAATATACTCGAAACTGAGAAAATATTACACTTTTGGAACAAAAAAAAAAAAAAAAATTTTCGTGACGCGTCGTTCCAGCGCAAGAGGACTGACATACGACAGTATAATGCAACAGAGTCGAAACGGTTTTTCTAAACGATTCGATAACTTTATCTTCGTCGTCACGAGTAACGAGACGTGAATTCGTTGGACAATTAGCCGGATCTTCAACAGGGTGTCATATTAAATGTAGTTCGCTCGCTAACGACCCTCGAAAACGACGAGCGTTACGTTGTCTCGCGGCTTTGTACGTTTGCATAACGGTTGAGCTGGTGTTTCGCCCGAACCCCTGTGACGAATCCGTGTGTCACGGTTGACGGGAAGCTAGAAAAGGAGAGGAACAGGAAGAAGGTGTATGTACTCGCGTGAGCGAGACTGAGAAAGAAACTGGGAGAGGACAGAGTCGGAGGCAGACCGTTTGAGTCGTAAAATGTTAACTGCTAGTAAAACTGAGTTTACGTGCTTGTAAGGACCCCCGCAGGAGGTTAGCAGTCTCTGTGCCTCGCCGAGTCAGTACCAAGGACCTCCCCTTAATAGCCAGATTATTGCCCGTATAGCCACCCCCGATTATTTTCTTCCCGTTTCGATGGCCGAAAATAATTTCAATCGGGCGCTTAATTTTACATACCTTTTTAAAGACACGCCAACTGTTGTCCATTCTGTGATACAGAACTTCCAAAGCGTTTTCACGTGGATTTTATTTTTTTTTTCACGGAATGATTCGAAGAATTGTCACGGTAATCTTAATATCTTATGCGCTTTAAATTTTGTAAATTTCGATGGGTCGGTAGTTTGGCGAAGGGCGTCTTCTCCTGCGAAATAAACGGAGGCACTATCGATTGCTGGACTATCTTTTAACTTTCAATGGAACTTCTTCCTCTTACGACATCGCCATAAACGTACGGTTTTATTTCGTTGATTCCCAAGCGAACGACACGGCCCAAGGTTTTTCATTTTTAATTACCCGCAGCAGCGTGCAAAAGTTCTCAGCTGTTGTACCGCGGGACAGCAAAGTTTTAACGATATTCTCCTGACTGCTGTTAACCTTCTTTCAAGTCGTTCTTGAAAACTGGCAACTAACCGTTTGCAAGATTTTACATTATTTCACGTTGCAAACGTTCAATTGGGACGTTTCTCTTCGGTTGTCGAATGTCTAGAACTCTTTGTAACGATTTGGAAAGTTAACGTGCCATTGCTAAACAAAAAAAAAAAAAAAAAAAATTAAATCCAGGTTTCTCCAAAGAAATTCATCTTTTGCACAAGAGAGATTCATTAACGAATGAGGAGACACTGACAGAGTTTGCCGTAGTAACGTCTTTCTCAAAGAAACGGTTCCCCAGTGATCGACTTTGCGTCTTCGCCCTTTCAGTCGACTCCCTGGAGGAATTTGAAACTCCAACCCCTTGGCGAGGTTTGCAGCCCTAATTGTTACACTTCGTATAAATACATTAGTTCCGCGCATTCGTTTCACGGTCCCGCGAATCCCGGCGAACTTTCACACCCTTCTTCGTTCCTCTTTCGTCTCCAGAGACTTTTTTTTTCAGCAAGCTGGATCTAGACGGAGACAGAAGAGAAAGAGAGAGAGAGAGAGAGAGAGAGAGAGAAAGTCGTAACGAATTTAAATCACCGTTCAAATAACCGCAAATGTGATTAATTCAATTCTCAAATCTCAAATTGAGAGGGATACGGCGCGGTTGAAACATTTTCCATTCAGAAAAGTATCGTGGTACTTTAGTAATTCGCTGTTTGAACAGCTCCCCTCTTCGACATTTTCGAACTTTTACTTTTTCCTCTGTGCACGTATCCTCTTTTTTTTTTTCTTTTCAGTCCAGCGATTTTCCTTTGACACAGCTACTTTCGCGCCTTGGTCTTTGTTCCGGCTAAGTTTGCCGCTCGACAAACAACGTACTCGTCACTCGTTTTTTAAATCGCAGGAAGAATAATCGGTGCTGCGGGGAAATACGTTTCGCGGCAGTTTGCACGAGTTTCCTGGGCTGTTCATCCCCTCGGCGTGCTTACTCGTGCGTGAACGTGTTGGTTTATGTATCGGGGGGTGGGGGTGGGGGTGAGGGGTGAAGACTGTCGAAAGATGCATCTTTCTGGAAGAACTGTCACAGGGGAAGGACAAAGGGAAGAAAAGGAAAGCGAAAGTGCCTCGCTCTCTGTGGTTTTATGGCTCGTCCAGCTCCATCATGCGCCGTAAAAGTAAAATAAAACCACTGTTGTACCGTGGAAAACCACCCCCCGTTCTAAAGCACTGCGTGCATCGGTCCTTAAGGCAAAGAGAAGGAAAGGATCGAGAGACCGGGATGAAGATAGGAGCGAACACCGAAGTAAAATTGATTCTTTTATGATCGATAAATGCGCCTGACTTTTCCCCAACTTACTTTCTTTCTCTCCTTCTTCTTCTTCTTCTTCTTCTTCCGTGGAAACGGGATCTCTTATCGAGTTTTGTCAGGCGATAGTAAAATGAAATGATACATGTTCGCATCGTTCATTACTTTAATATTTCTGATCAATTATAGTCGAACATTTCAGCAGTCGGGCAACGTCCAACGCGATTTTGTTCACGTTCATATTGAAATTTTGTTAACTTTTGTCAACTTTTTTCTGTTCCAGTGCTGTCTTTAAGAAATACTCAGGAAGAGGAGCCACCCGACCCGCAGCTAATGAGGTTGGACAACATGTTGATCGCGGAAGGTGTCGCTGGCCCGGAAAAGGGCGGCGGAGCGGGTGCTGCGGCCTCTGCTGCGGCGGCAGCAGCGGCGGGTGGACCACCTGGACAACCTGACAACGCTATCGAACACTCGGATTATAGAGCCAAGCTTGCCCAAATTAGACAGATTTATCATCAGGAACTGGAAAAATACGAACAGGTTCGTGAATGGTCGTCGTCA
>JAWNGG020000461.1:0-64075 GCA_036937485.2 Tetragonisca angustula | reverse complement strand
CTGAGAATTTCCGAGTGCAATATATTGGAACTCGATTTACATGAATTTGTCGAATAAATAATTTAATATTTAATATTTTCTTAAATTTTATTAATATTTTATTATATTTGTCGTATAAATAATTTAATATTTTATGTCGCGTAAACCACCAAAATGTCAGCCAAATTACGAAAATAAACCACCTCAACTGGTCGAAAGCTGCTCTTCGACGTTCTTCACACTGAGAATTATACTTTCGAAAATTACTCGGTCCCCTATCGTCCCCCATTTTAGTCTCAAACGTACAACACAGATACACGCACCGTCACTCGTTTCGATCTCAAGAACGAAAAAAGTTGAAACAACCCTCAACAATATTACACTCCACTACCAGAGTTCGAAACTCTGCCAGATCGAAAGTTTCCAAGACAGTGCTCAGCTTCAGAGCGCCAGATCGAACGAACGACCCCCGACTCTGCAAAAGGTATATAAAATCTGGTTTCTCGAAACTTTTCTCGAAATTTTTGATGAGAGTTTCTCGGAAAGAAACCTTGGAAGTCTGGAAACATACGTACACAGAATTGTACGTGCAAGAACAATACGGTGGGATATAACGTGCAAGAAAGAGCAACGGTGAGCAAGGCCAATCTGGGCTGTTATCTGCAATTCAATCCCGGGGAAAGGAGCAATCTTCCGATCTAATTAGCTGTTCCCTCATGGCCATTGTGGCCTGGTTGGCCAGGATTTTCCAGCGGGAACGCGCTTGGTTCTCGGTTTTCACGCGGGTCGGGGCAAAAGGCTGTGTGCGCACCGCCGGTCGTCACGGGTCACGCGAACGCAATCCCGCTCGCATTCAGACCGAACACAATACGTCTTCTAATTACGGCGGCGGTTCGTTAAAATCGCCTGGCGGGCTGGACGTGTACACAGAGAACGCGCGCGGGGCAGCAATGTCTGCACGAACCTCCACGAGGTTCTACTGTCCCGTATGTAATTGCACGGGGCATTGTGTAACGAGCCGTCGAATTTCGGCAATCGAGAAGTTTGAAAAAACTTTGTTCTTTTCTTCTTCTTCTTTCTTACACACAGTTTTGGCGCGAGAACTTTCGAGCGAATTTTTCTAACTTGACTGGGCAATTTTGAGTTGAGAAAAAGAGAGAACAAGAGGACGTTTCGTTGTTGCTTCGATTCTGAGAAAGACAAAAATTATCTGCGCAATTTCAAAATCTGAAATCTAAATTTTTAAATCTGAAATAATTTTAGAATCTAGAACCTAAATTTAAATATCTGAAATAATTTTAGAATCTAGAATCTAAATTTAGAAATATGAAACAATGTAAAAATCTAAAATCTAAATTTAAAAATAAAATAATTTTAAAATCCAAGATAATTTAAAAATCTAAAATTTAAATTTAAAAATCTGAAATAATTTTAAAATCTAAAATCTAAATTTAGAAATTTAAAATAATTTTAAAACCTAAAATCCAAATTTAGAAATCTAAAATAATTTTAAAATCCAAGGTAATTTAAAAATCTAAAATTTAAACTTAAAAATCTGAAATAATTGTAAAATCTAAAATCTAAATTTAAGAATCTGAAATAATTTTAAAATCTAAAAACTAAATTTAGAAATCTAAAATAATTTTAAGATCTAAAATCTAAATTTAAAAATCTGAAATAATTTTAAAATCTAAAATAATTTTAAAATCCAAGATAATTTAAAAATCTAAAATCTAAATTTAAAAATCTGAACTAATTTTAAAATCTAAAAACTAAATTTAGAAATGTAAAATAATTTTAAAATCTAAAATCCAAATTTGAAAATCTGAAATAATTTTAAAACCTAAAATCCAAATTTAGAAATCTAAAACAATTTTAAAATCTAAAATCTAATTTTAAAAATCTGAAATAATTTTAAAATCTAAAAACTAAATTTAGAAATCTGAAATAATTTTAAAATCTAAAAACTAAATTTAGAAATCTGAAATTTAAATTAAAAAATCTGAAATAATTTAAAAAACTAAAATCTAAATTTAAAAATCTGAAATAATTTAAAAATCTAAAATCTAAATTTAAAAATCTGAAATAATTTTAAAATCTAAAAACTAAATTTAGAAATCTAAAATAATTTTAAAATCTAAAATCCAAATTTGAAAATCTGAAATAATTTTAAAACCTAAAATCCAAATTTAGAAATCTAAAACAATTTTAAAATCTAAAATCTAATTTTAAAAATCTGAAATAATTTTAAAATCTAAAAACTAAATTTAGAAATCTGAAATAATTTTAAAATCTAAAAACTAAATTTAGAAATCTGAAATTTAAATTTAAAAATCTGAAATAATTTAAAAATCTAAAATCTAAATTTAAAAATCTGAAATAATTTTGGCCACGAAAACGTGGTCTTCAGACACTACTGAGGACAATCTACCATCAGTGGACTGACACCGGCACCAACAGCAGCGTCCGGTGATTATACGGATCGCTCTACTTCGGGGCCGAGTTCTCACGTGCGATCAAATGCCTCGGCGAGGCATAGCGAAAGCAGTGTCGTGCATCCAGAGCGTTCCTTCTCAGGATCGGGTCGGAACAACCCCGCGAGTCGTCTTTTTACCACAAGGAATCTTCGTGACGCGATCGGTTTCCACCCTTTGGTTTTTCCACTGGAACTCGAGGTAAGCGATCTTCCAATGGAAATCGCCGTTTCCCTTCGTTTCTGCACTTAAAAACTCGTTTAAACGGGAAAAAGTTTGTGGTTCTTCCGACAGGTATCAGACGAGCAATCTTGTATTGACGCCATCTCTCATCAGCAAGAGAGCTCATTTCGTTCAAAATGGCGGTGTATCTCGGACGACGCCAATTAGGCCATTTTGAAGAAGAGGATGAGAACATTTAGTTTGGCGGATTTTCTCAATTCCCAATTCTTTTGATATTCTCTAATGTTCCTTTTTAATCCTTTGAGGGTTTGCTTCATTTTGAGAATGAACACACGCTTGATTATAAAAGCATGTAAAATCGAAATAAGTTGTAATAAAATGACAACATTTTCTAGTTGTTATATAAATGTTTGTTATAAAATTGTATTACTTCATAAAAAATTATAATTGACGACAATTCTCTTTCCTTCTTTTTTTTTTTTTTTGTTCTAAAGTGTTCTAAAAATATGTCAAAATTACGTTTTTTTAAATTAGTTATTGGTTTAATAAATTTTAATTAATTACTAATTTTTTATCACTTTTATAGTAAATGTAAATTCTCTTTGCTGCACGTAATTCTTTTTTTTTTTTTTTACAAGAAGAAGTCATCTCTTCCAAGATTGGTAAAACACAAATGAAAAAGCAAATAAAGAGATAATTAAAACATAAATAAAAAGGAAGAATGATAAGTAGAAAGAAAATTTAAAATTCGTCATGCATTAACTGCTAAGCCTTGGAAAAAAAAAATTCGACGATCGCGGAGATTCGACGAATCTTGGAAGGCTTGAAAAATTTTGAAACCTTTCAAACGCACGGTGCTGTTGGGTGGCCTGAAAGACCGTGAGAGGTTTGGCAAGAACTTGGGAAAACCTTAAAGACCTCGAGGCACTTGGAAACTTCGAAGACCCTCGGAGTCCTTAGAAGCAAGCCTAAAGAATGGTATTTTGGTCGGAAGTCTTTGGTCTTAAAAAGTTTTTTCCCCAACTCTGCGAGAGGCTTCGAAAACCTTAGAATCATCGGAAGTCGTAAAAAAAAATTTCATACGCTCGAAAATCCGTGATACACCTGAGACTGTTATAACTTCGAAACCTGTAAAACTATCAAGAGGACGTTAACGCAACAGTTGATGAAATCGCGTGTAAAAAAACAAGAACATGCTTCTCTATCTCATCAGTCTGCGTTTGATGTATTATACAGGGTGTAATTTCGAGGTTAAAGCAAAAATCCCTAGAAGTCGACAGTGCTGCGGTAGTAGAAGAAAATCGACGAGAGAGGAGACGGGGGAGGGTCCAAGTACGAAGTCCCCCTAAATTAATCAGCGACAGGGGGAAAAGAACTCGGCGGGAGGAGAGCCGAAATTCTCGCGGAAATCACGACCGGGGATCCGGAACGCGGTTCACGAACGTGGGAATCGTTTCCCCGAGTGCACGCCGCCGTGAAACTATCGCGCTGATTACATCTCGCTGTTTACTCTGCCGGAAAATCAACATTATTTACGAGCGCGTTCTGGACACTACCAGCTCGAACGAATTTTGTTGCAAATCGTTCTTCCATCCTCGTCGCCGCGTTCCGGCTACCTCCCCCCTGCCCTCGGTTCACAGATAAAAATCCCCAAGAATTCCAGCGGGACTCGACAAGAGGCAACGGCCTCCTTCATTCATTCCGCTCGCGATAACGCGACTTTTTAACGGCCTTCGACTCAGCCGAGCGCGAACAACTTTCGGGGGGAGGGAGAGGGGGGGGGGAGATGTTCCCTGCGTCTCTGCTTCTGTCTCTCTTTCACGGTCGTTTGAATAACAGTGAGCGACAGTTTTATTATAGTTCCCTCGAAGGAGAAAAAGTTTCACCGGGAGAGACTTCTCGAGATATATATACTGTCGTTTGTATTCCTTTACTATCAATTTTGTGTATATATAAATATATATCTTTTAATTAACTGTATATAGGGTGCGCCATGTGAAGCTAACCAAGAAATTTTCTCTTAAACCATTGAAAAATAAAGCTTACTGTATTGTATTAGAGGATACTATAGTTATTGTACTGTATTATAGTGTTATAGTACTAATGCAGTACCATACTATACATTATAATATAGTACTATACTACACACTGTAATACTATACTATTACAGTATAGAGCATACTGTACTATACTGTACTATTACAGTATAGAGCATACTATACTATACTGTACAATTACAGTATAGAGGATACTATACTATACTATTACAGTATAGAGCATACTATACTAACCTATTAGCATACAGCATACTATTACAGTATAGAGCATACTAATACAGTGTAGAACATACTATACTATTCTATTACAGTATAGAGCATACTATACATTACTATTTCAGTATAGAGCATACTATACTATACTATTACGGTATAGAGGATACTATACTGTACTATTACAGTATAGAACATACTATACTATTCTATTACAGTATAGAGCTTACTAGTACAGTATAGAGCATACTATATTATTCTATTACAGTATAGAGCATACTAGTACAGTATAGAGCATATTATACTATTCTATTACAGTACAGAGCATACTATACTGTACTATATACTGCAATATACTATACTACTAATACTATATTATGATACTACAATTGCTATACCATGTTGTAACATACCATGATACTACAGTTACTCTACTATAATATACTACATGTATACCTACATAAATTTGAAACAAAGATGAACAAACTTTAAAGTTGATCTTTCTCGAAAACAGAGCCCCCAGATAAAAATGTTACACCAAATATTTTTCTTACTTTAACCCTGCTCGGTTGTGCTATGAATTCCACCCTGTATATTTCAGAAGAAGGCGACGAATAATAACAATAATAATAATAATGGTAAAACGGTAAGACACGGTAGTAAAAGAGGTGGGGGCGCTAGTTGCCAGAGTAGCGGAGCTGGTCGGTTAATTAATAGTTCCGGGAACGGGCGCGAGGTGAAGAGAAAGGATCGCAGGATTGCGAGAGTGGGCTGGTAGGGGAAGAACGAAGGAGCGGAGGACGGAATGCGGGACATGTGGCGCGCATCCGCGTGCCACCGGACTGCCAACAGGGTGCAATTTTCTGACGAATGTGGCGATAGGTGTTAGAGGCCAGTGCCGTAATCTACTGCTGACTCGTTCCTCCAGTTTTGTCGAATTCCTCTGTCGTTAAAACGACAAAAACTGCATATCTCGTACATTTTGACTGAAAGTTTGTAAATGTCCAAAAACTGGTATCTAAATGTTCCAAAAATGTGTGTGAAAGAGAAGTAAGATTAAAGAAGAGGAGGTGTACGAATGAACAAACAAAATTAGAGATGACAATTACGGGAGAGAATTTTTCCAACGAAATTTCTCGGTCAGACATGGATTCGTAGTTACTTTGACATAATATTTGATTCAATATAAAACGACATGAATAAATAAATAAAATCTTTACTACATATAATTATAATTATTCCATTTTAGTGTAGTTACGAAGGCAAAAAAGAACAAAAAAAAGAAAAAAGGAGAAGAATCTATTGACTCGACGATTAAAAAAAGAAAAAGTTCTACATTAAAACGAGAAAAAAAAACAAGATCTCGACGATTGAGAAAGGAAAAGAAAAGAGAGGAGTTTACAGGCAGAAAATTCGGAAGAATTCGCGGCAGCTCGATACTCTCTGGAACCACGCGAGCGAGAACGATCGTTTCGAGGGAGACGCGCGAAGAATTCGCGGTTTAGATGCCTGACGATCCCAATGGCCGGTGACGAGTGCGCGCTTTGTTTGCCCGGATTTTTGCCGCGCGACGGCAGGAAAACCGCGAGGTGAGACGGCCCCGTTCAGTTCACGCACGTCGAGCCAGTCTTCCCCCTTCCCTCGGGAGACGCTCGCTCGCGCCAGCTCTCGACTGTCGACCTTCCGCCGCCAGATCAAGGTCGACGCTTCCTACTCGCCCGCTCCCTCGCCGATTCATCTCAAATCACTGTTATTTCCTCGAAATTGCGAATATTCCGTACGCAGGCGATTATAGAAATTCGCGCGCGAAGAATAACTTTGTGGTTTCTTTCTCGGTGAACATCGGCGTGACTTTGTGCGAGCATCGTGCCTCGACTGTGCGTCCGAACCTGTTGGCTGAATTATTTCCCCTGTAACTGCGCGAGAAAAAAAATTCGTAACGCGAGTTCTTTTTTTCTTTTTACAGTAATTTTGCTTTCTCTTTTTCTCTGGTGCTTTTCTTCAACTTTACGGCCATTTTACGAGCAACATCCACTCACGGTACGTACGCGAAAACAGTTCTAGTTCAACTCTCCATGCGTTTTACGATTCGTTCACATTCGATCGACGCTCCGTCTCCTTTCTCTCTTTCTCGCCTCCATTTCGCCACGATTCTCTTCCTCTAACGCAACGGCTATCGGCAGTCGAACCCCCGAGCGAAAATGAAAAATACGCTCGACTACCAGCGAACAAAACAACGATGAAACACACACACCGTAGTTACGCGCGCGTCCGCTCGTCTCTCGCTGGTAGTAGTATAAATGGACATTTCCATCATTCGCGAGTGGAAACGATCGGGAGGCATTCTTCGTCATCTTATTTCCCCCTTTCTCCCCCCTCCCCGCCGAGTCACTCCTTCGTTTCATTTCGTTGCCACGTCGATACAAAGGAACCGATCCAGTCGAAGAAGAATGCGTGTCTTGTCAAGGGGCCGGACTGATTAATTAATACGCGACCGATTATCGATTCGACGTGCTATTAGCAGTAAATCTCGCGTCAGTTCTCGTATCGGGAGCCCCGGCTGATATACGAGCGGAGGCTCTTCGTTTAACTACTTGCGGACCATAACGAGTGACCAAACCGTATACAACAATTCGTCGCTTTCTTTTCCGTTTAATCTAGTCTGTGTGATATCACTGGATAGATACTGTTGAGAAGTAATAAATTTGTTATTTGTTTTTTGCCCGGGTTATACTTAAATATACTTAAAAATGAGAAAATATTACAATTTTTGGACAAAAAATTCTCAACGTGTGTGGCACGTCGTTCGAGCGCAAGAGGTTAACCACTGATTGCGGACCATAACGAGTGACCGAACAGTACACAATAATTCTTCACTTTCTTTTTCTTTTAAACTCGTCGATATGATATCACTGGATAAAAATTACTGAGAGGTAACAAATTTATTATTTGTTTTGCCTAGGTTATACTTAGATATATTTAAAACTGAGAAAATATTGCATTTTGGGACAAAAAGGCGCGTTATTTCCACGCAAGAGGTTAACCACTGACTGCGGACCATAACGAGCGACCGAACAGTACACAACAATTCGTCGCTTTCTTTTTCTTTTAAACTCGTTTGTGTGATATCACTGGATAAAAATTACTGAGAAGTAACAAATTTATTATTTATTTTGCCTAGGTTATACTTAAATATACTTAAAACTGAGCAAATGTTGCAATTTTTGGAACAAAAAATTCTCGAACGTGCGTGGCACGTCGTTACTGCAGCGCAAGAGGTTAACCACTGATTGCGGACCATAACGAGTGACCGAACAGTACACAATAATTCTTCACTTTCTTTTTCTTTTAAACTCGTCGATATGATATCACTGGATAAAAATTACTGAGAGGTAACAAATTTATTATTTGTTTTGCCTAGGTTATACTTAGATATATTTAAAACTGAGAAAATATTGCATTTTGGGACAAAAAGGCGCGTTATTTCCACGCAAGAGGTTAACCACTGACTGCGGACCATAACGAGCGACCGAACAGTACACAACAATTCGTCGCTTTCTTTTTCTTTTAAACTCGTTTGTGTGATATCACTGGATAAAAATTACTGAGAAGTAACAAATTTATTATTTATTTTGCCTAGGTTATACTTAAATATACTTAAAACTGAGCAAATGTTGCAATTTTGGAACAAAAAATTCTCGACGTGCGTGGCACGTTATTGCAGCGCAAGAGGTTAACCACTGATTGCGGACCATAACGAGTGACCGAACAGTACACAATAATTCTTCACTTTCTTTTTCTTTTAAACTTGTCGGTATGATATCACTGGATAAAAATTACTGAGAAGTAACAAATTTATTATTTGTTTTGCCTAGGTTATACTTAGATATATTTAAAACTGAGAAAATATTGCATTTTGGGACAAAAAGGCGCGTTATTTCCGCGCAAGAGGTTAACCACTGACTGCGGACCATAACGAGCGACCGAACAGTACACAACAATTCGTCGCTTTCTTTTTCTTTTAAACTCGTTTGTGTGATATCACTGGATAGAAATTGTTAACAAGTAAAAAATTTATTATTTGTTTTTTGCCTAGGTTATACTTAAATATACTTAAAACTGAGCAAATGTTGCAATTTTGGAAAAAAAAATTCTCGACGTGCGTGGCACGTCATTGCAGCGCAAGAGGTTAACCACTAATAGCGGACCATAACGAGTGACCGAATCGTACACAATAATTCGTCGCTTTCTTTTTCTTTTAAACTCGTCTGTATGATATCACTGGATAGAAATTATTGAGAAGTAATGAATTTATTATTTGTTTTGCCTAAATATACTTAAAACTGAGAAAATATTGCAATTTTGGGAAAAAAATTCTCGACATGCGTGAAAAGAGGTTAAACGCCGAGCAAGGCAATGACAGATGGAAATTCGTAGCTAGTCGACACCGGAGTTACGACATCGGACCCCAAGACTGGCGAACGTCTACCTGTTAATTAGCCCACCGATCGGCCACCGATCTGTACGGGATCGGTATTCCCATTTCGGGCCCTCATCGGCCCGGAATTGGCTATTAACGAGCCACGTGACGTGGC
This sequence comes from Tetragonisca angustula, assembly GCA_036937485.2. Lineage (NCBI taxonomy): Eukaryota > Metazoa > Arthropoda > Insecta > Hymenoptera > Apidae > Tetragonisca > Tetragonisca angustula. The sequence continues at coordinate 54,574 of JAWNGG020000461.1, read as the reverse complement.
CAGATGCTTCGGAAACTGTGCGCTGAATAACACACGATGATTAATAAGAGATCCTGTTCTCTGTTTTTCCTGTTCTCGTTCCTTTTTCACTGTTCATCTTCCTTTTCGGAGGTATACCGGGTGGGTCAGCCAAGACTAGAAGCCGTACGATTATGTCCGAAAATAGTTTCGAAGGGGGAGCACATTGAGTGAAGAAAAGGCGTTTGAATGTGAAAGTTTTTTTTAGAGCAAAATCGTTTTTTTTTTTCTTAATATATTTTTAATCGAATCGTTCTCGAATTTATATCGAAGAATCGTTAGTTTGGAAGGGATTTTCAAACTTGGATTTTTTTCTCGAAAATGACTCTATTTTTATACGTGGAATCATTCCTTTCCACATACCACAGAACATAATTGTAAAAAAAATCTTTGAAAATCTTTTCTTTTCTTTTCTCTGTACGCACATATACGTATCTAATATACATGTTTCATAAATGAACGTAAAAGTAACTTGAAATTGATATAAAAATTTCTTCATTCTCGCAGTTAGTTTCTTATTTACACACTGTCTTCCAACATAACCTCACTTTAAGAGCATCAACCGATACATTATACATATATAACCGAATTGTGAAACCTGGACGAACAGACTGCGAGGTTAAAAATAAAAATCTGCAACGAATCTTCTACGAACGAAACTATTTGAAGAAGAAATATCACGTACATACATGTGTGCAACTGCAAAAAAAAAAAAAAAAAACTTTCTAATGATCGATCGCCCAGTTTACGTTGTTTCGCCGGCCGCCGGTGTAATTACGGTTTGCATCGGCCAGCAGATATTGCAGCCACGCCACGCCTCTCCCTCCCTCTGCCGGTGAAAGGGTGATCGAAACGAAACGAGACTAGCACGACGAAGAAAAAGCGACGAGAAGAGGCAAGTGCACGTGGAGGCGAGCGCTCGGCCACCGGTGATTTTCAGTCGGCCGGTAGGCCGATCCAGCCTCGGGATAACCTGCCGATGAACCGTAAACCAGGAACTTATTATCGAACCGTGTAGCTGTAGCCTCTCTCTCTCGGAGTTCCGAGTTGCTTTATTATTACGACTGTGCTGCCGCACAGTGGGCCGGATTGGTAATCCAGGCGACACTCGACGGAAACATTCTCATTGTGATACTTGTTTTTAGTACATGCTGATTCCCAAATGTCGAAACCAACCTCGAGAATGAAAAACTAATGACAATTTTTGTTAACACAGACACAGAAAATCAGGCATTCCAAAGATCTCGATTCTTATCAAATAATTTTGGTTCTTCTTTGAAATGTCCTGTCAACTGTGTTCAATCTTTTGTCCTGAAATTTTTTCTGCGATAACAATATGGTCTTATTTAATGAGAAGTTCTTATACTTCCCGTTGCAAATTACGGCATATAATATAAAAAATGAAGAAAATTAAAAAAAATTTTATACAAGCAATATCTTGCCAAATTTCATAGAGTTCCACAATCTAACAAGTAGAAATCTTTTCAGAGAATCTTCTTCTGTTCTTTTCATCAGCATGGCCTCAGTTCTCTACTTCAAACTGACTAACTATATTATACAAATATAACAAATTATATAATAATTAATATAATATTTTATATTATTAATATAATAAAATTACACAATATTTTATATTATTAATATAATAAAATTATTATAATAATTATACAATATTAACTTGGATAATTAAAATTTCACTAATATATATATATATATATATTACACACATAAACATAAATTTACATTAACTTACTTAGTTTTATCATTACTTTGATTTTAACAATTTTATACGATTCAACTTTCAAAATAAATTTTCATGTTTAAATACAATCTCTGTAAATCTTATATTACAATTCATTTCCAGTAGAAAGATATTTTAAATAGAAACCACCAAGATGAGGAGTGGAGCTTATCTGCGCGAAGATTGGGGGAGGGGGGGAAGCTTTCACGGTTTCCAATTGGAAGCACACGGGCAGCATGGGTTAGCATAGGAGAGGAGAACTTTTGGAATTACTCGTTCGGCTCGTGCTAATCGGGACGACTCGTGGAAATTAACTCGTGTTTCCTCGCGTGAAACGATTTATCGCCGGTGAATGGCGGTTTTTTAGGAAGGTGACGCTCCGTTGCGCGACGGGATCACTATGCGGAGTACATATTTGCGCGCTTTCAAGTTACTATAGGTGTAAAACGTAAGGTTTTCGATTGAAACTTGTTGTCGATGGTAGAGCTTCCAATACTCTAATTATTTATATTAGTATTTTCTTAGTATTATCAGTGTCATTACTATTTACAATATTATTATTTATATCAGTATTTTCTTAGTATTATTAGTATCATTATCATTTACGGTATTATTGTTTATATTAGTATTTTCTTAGTATTATTAGTATCATTATCATTTACAGTATTATTGTTTATATTAGTATTTTCTTAGTATTATTAGTATCATTATCATTTACAGTGCTATTATTCATATTAGTATTTTCTTACTATTATTAGTATTATTATTATTTATATTAGTATTTTCTTAGTGTTACTAGTATTGTTAATTATATTAGTATTTTCTTAGTATTACTAGTACTACTATTTCTTAGTATTGTTATTTATATTAGTATTTTCTTAGTATTATTAGTATTATTATTATTTATATTAGTATTACTAGTATTGTTATTTATATTAGTATTTTATTAGTATTATTATTATTATTATTTATATTAGTATTTTCTTAGTATTACTAGTACTACTATTTATAGTAGTATTTTGCTAGTATTACTAGTATTATTATTTATATTAGTATTTTCCTAGTATTATTAGTATCATTATCATTTACGGTACAATTATTTATATTAGTATTTTCCTAGTATTATTAGTATCATTTACAGTACTATTATTTATATTAGTATTTTCCTAGTATTATTAGCATCATTATCATTTACAGTATTATTGTTTATATTAGTATTTTCCTAGTATTATTAGTATCATTATCATTTACAGTACTATTATTTATATTAGTATTTTCCTAGTATTATTAGTATCATTTACAGTACTATTATTTATATTAGTATTTTCCTAGTATTATTAGCATCATTATCATTTACAGTATTATTGTTTATATTAGTATTTTCTTAGTATTATTAGCATCATTATCATTTACAGTACTATTGTTTATATTAGTATTTTCTTAGTATTATTAATATTGTTATTCATATTAGTATTTTCTTAGTATTATCAATATTATTATTATTTATAGTATCATTGTCTATATTAGTATTTTCTTAGTATTAAACTATACAGTCCTATATAGAGTAGAATTTTTATAACGTTCGTTTCTCCGAACATTTCGGAAGAAAGATCGTTGAATTTCGAACAAATATATACCACTAATAATCAATAATAATAATAATAATAATAATAATAATAATAATAATAATAATAATAATAATAATAATAATAATAGATTTCAGTTCTTGGAACGAAAAATTCTCATAAATCAACGCTCCAAATTTCAGAACCTCGCAACATTTCGTACTCGACGCTCAATAATTGGCGAATTAATTTCAAAGCAGTCTCCCCAAAGGTTCAATGACACAAACGAGAAGGTTCATTCGATCACGAGTAATAACTGTAATAACCCAGCGGTTACGATATACAGGTTGAAAGTCGATGTTCTCTTTCTTTCTTTCTATTTTTTTTTTTTTTCTTTTTTCCGTGAACACGGTTTATTTATCCGCGGCGTACCTAAGCGCACATGGGTTTTCTTGCGACGACGGAAGAGAACGTATCGTCTTGCCGGCGTTATTATCCATATCGCTGGAATCGTTGGTTTTGCCCCGTGGATTGCCTCGTGTCCCGACGAGGCAATGCGAGCCAGGGAATTACACCCGGTGCATTAGCTGCAAGCGGGTTTATTGCTCTCGGGTAACGACCCACCCCGGTGCCAGCCAGCGACTAATAATTACGTTCCTATGTTTCTTTCCGCGATTTCTGTCCGTCCTATTGTTTTGAGAAGCCTCCTCGCGTGTCCCGCACAGTTGCCACGCTCGCTGGAAATGTGTCGTTGATCCGGTGCCTCAACTTTGAAGAATCGAGACTCGCGTAAAGTGGAAGACGATTCACAGAGTTGGAGCAGAGTTTCAGAGACTGACGCCAGTTTCTGAATGACAAAGCGTTAAATACGACCGTCTTCTCAATATTATAATGATCATAATATTTCTAACAATCTCGATAATTCAATTAATTGATTTAATTATCTCAATAATTTCTATCCAGCAGATCCGTCATATCGACGAGTTGCGAGAACACAGCGACGAATTGTTGCGTACGGTTTGGTCACTCGTTACGGTCCGCAATCAGTTAAGCCAGCGCAACGTGGTTAAAAATTTCCGCCGCGATGACCACGTACGAATAAATCATACGTTTGATTTTTCACTGATCGCTTACCTTCTTTTTTTTTTTTTTTTTTTTTCATTCGGGGTATTTTCGTTTCACTGATACTTAGTCCAAACGTTACTTCAAACGGCAAACTTTCAATTATTAAAACAAACATTGTTATTCTCAGTTTATCATTTCCAACAATTACTTGGACAGCCTCGAACTTTCTCTGACCTCTTCACGCCTTTGGCCACACACGTGGACAGTTTGATTATAACAAAAGAAACCTAGTTTCATTCGCGAAACCGTTACATACGAAAAATAAATGTGCAATGGTTGCTAAATTTGCTAAATCCCAGTTGTCGTAACGCGAATAAAGAAACTGAATTAAATTGAATTAAAAATTCGTCCCTGAAGAGGTTGATTGATCAAACGAGCTATGGTATACCGTCAATTGAAATTTATTATTTGCCAAATATACGAAATATACTAATATATACTAAAGAACTATATATACTAATATATACACTAAAAAACTATGTATACTAAATGTACTAATATAGACTAAAGAACTATGTATACTAAATATACTGATATACACTAAAGAACTATGTGTACTAAATGTACTAACATGTATTAAAGAACTATGTATACTAAATATACTAATATATACTAAAGAACTATGTGTACTAAATGTACTAATATAGACTAAAGAACTATGTATACTAAATATACTGATATACACTAAAGAACTATGTGTACTAAATGTACTAACATGTATTAAAGAACTATGTATACTAAATATACTAATATATACTAAAGAACTATGTGTACTAAATGTACTAATATATACTAAAGAACTATGTACGTTAAATATACTAATATAGACTAAAGAACTAATATATACTAAATATACTAATATACCCTAAAGAGCTATATATACTAAATATACTAATAAAGACTAAAGAAAATTATTTCGAAAACTTATTAACAAATTGTTGTTCGAAACAAATATCGCCCTCTGAGCGCGCAGCGAGCGCAAAAGAAGAAACTGGAACTCGGAGGAAAAAGATGGAAGGCGAGAGAGCGGGAGGAGAATTTCTCGGGCAAATATAATATACGAGTACGCGAAGCCCCCGGGGAGTAACGTCCACCATACCGAGACCATAATCTCGTCTGCAAGATGGTACCACACCCATGGGGGGTCGGGCTCGTCGTATAGCCGGGCCATGTTCACCGTGGCTGCAGCAAACACCGTAAAACCTAGACCGTAACCCTCTCTCGCTCGTTATGTATCGGCCTGTCCACGGTTGAATCCCCGGGAAATCCGGTGCGTGGCTATTTCTGACTCTAGGCAACCGTGCACGGTACGTACGAGTTCGCCTTTCGCCGACCGTATCTCGCTATTCGCTGAGCTGGGGGGCTTTCTAACAAACTCTCGCCCCTTCGGCGGGCGAGTATTTTTCGGTATTCGGCTGTGATTGTACTCATGAGAATCTATTTCGTAACTTGTGGGACCCACTTGTACGCCTCAAAATAATGAAAAAAAGTCACATAAATGTATTGTTGGATTCCGTGTAATGGAGTCAACACGCTTATAATTTTGAAGAGTTTATTCCTTGTTCGTGGTCGTGTATGACGTAGGATGATATAGAATGATATAGAATGTTCTGTGATTTTTCTAGTCTGTCTCTATCTACTGTAATATTCTATTCTGTCTAACTTTACTGTAGTATTCTGTAGTATTCTGTATAACTTTACTGTAGTATTCTATTCTGTATAACTTTACTATAGTATTCTGTAATATTCTGTAGTATTCTGTAATATTCTGTAGTATTCTGTATAACTTTACTGTAGTATTCTGTATAACTTTACTGTAGTATTCTGTAATATTCTGTAGTATTCTGTATAACTTTACTATAGTATTCTGTATAACTTTACTGTAGTATTCTGTTCTGTATAACTTTACTGTAGTATTCTATAATATTCTGTAGTATTCTGTATAACTTTACTGTAGTATTCTGTTCTGTATAACTTTACTGTAGTATTCTGTAATATTCTGTAGTATTCTGTATAACTTTACTGTAGTATTCTGTTCTGTATAACTTTACTGTAGTATTCTGTAGCATTCTGTAGTATTCTGTATAACTTTACTGTAGTATTCTGTTCTGTATAACTTTACTGTAGTATTCTATTCTGTATAACTTTACTGTAGTATTCTATTCTGTATAACTTTACTGTAGTATTCTGTAGCATTCTGTAGTATTCCGTATAACTTTACTGTAGTATTCTATTCTGTATAACTTTACTGTAGTATTCTATTCTGTATAACTTTACTGTAGTATTCTGTATAACTTTACTGTAGTATTCTATTCTGTATAACTTTACTGTAGTATTCTGTAGTATTCTGTAGTATTTTAACTCTCTACTGTAAAACATGTCCTTATATATATTTGGCCATCATCCTCAAGTGGAAGAGAAACGAGCATGGATCTTGCCCTTATGACTAACTATTCACAGTCCACTTTTATGTGGACTGTTGCTAGCTCGTTGTCATTATTAGCATAGATCCAATATTGTCTGGGTTGGTCATCCAACAGTATGTCCCATCTGTCTTCGTTCATGAGATACAATGAATTTTATAAACAGAGCAAGCTCTAGTTAAGTTAGTTTTACCAGGGATGGTACATTCAATTTTCATAATAATGATAATTGGGATGAAGAAAATCCACACGTTATTGTGCATTCAAGACATCAACACCAGTTTAGTTTAAACGTACGGGCAGGAATGACTGATAAATTTTTAATTGTTTCGAGCATCTTTTGTAAAAGTAATTCAAACAGAAAATTCATTATATCTCATGAGCGAAGACAGATAGGACATATATTTATACGACTTTTTCTCATTATTTTTAGGTTATGTTACGGTCCTACAATGTATAATTAATTGCAATAGAATTGTACAATTAAATAATTAATTATCGTAATTAATTATGCAATTGTACAATTAGATATTAATTAATTACAATTGAATATTGTAATTAATTATATAATTGTACAATGTAATTAACAATTATGTAACAATTATATATAATTGTACAATGTACATAACAATTATTTAGTTGTACAATTATATAATTAATTAGAATATAATTGTACAATTTCACAGTTAGTAATTCAAAAATTTAAAAATTTTCTAATAATTTAAAAATTTATATGAAAAATATCGCATAGATATCCTCAACTAATGACACTGTTAGTATATAATTATATGTTATATTAGTATATAACAATGCGTAACATAATTGTACAACAATTCTATAACATAAATGTATAGTACACAACAATGCATAATATAGTTGTGTGGCAATACAGACGATTAATTTAAAATTAATTCAAAAGGAGGCTGACGAACAGCCCCAGTGGCCCACATCAAAAACAGTAGTATCCTCCACATATCAACTCGTCGCTTGCTTTCAAAGAGAACTCTTATTTTTCTACTCGATTGCAAAGTGAAATCAAAATAAAAACAAATGGACAAAGTACGAAATACTGCAAAGCTAGCAAAAAAAAGAAAGTCTTCTCCAATTATTGAGATTATTACTTCGCGAGCGAGTAAGTGGGTTAGCGAGCGAGTTATCGATAGGCGACGCGACCTCGCTGGTTCGATCGACTTTCATGGGGGTGGAGGAGCGGGTTTCTCGGCTCGTGCAACGATACTGGTTCGACTGGATCGTAAGAAGCCTGAATGAAGAGGATCCCGAGGCTGAAAAACTCACTCGCGATACCACTGGATGGAGAGGGAATATGTGAGAGAGAGAGAGAGAGAGAGAGAGAGAGAGAGAGAGAGAACCCTTTATGCCAGTGGTGTCCGACGAACAATGTCCATTCACTGGAAACGAACCCGTAGTCCGGTCTCCCCCGAATATGTTGGCGATAAAAGCAAAATAAAACAGCGAGAGACGCATCGATCCCCTCTCGCCCCCCAGCCACTACCTTTTCGTCACTCTCTCACTCTCTCTCTGCCTGCAGGTCCAATCATCCTTGCGCAACCTTACATAACAACAACCTGTCCCCTCTTCCCTCGCACGAAGCGCATGATTGATGATTTCGCGCGTGAAAACGCCGCCGACATTTATTCCTCCGGCAGTTTGGACGGCTAGGCGCGAGTACAGAGTGAAAAATGAGCTTCCGCAGCTTCCGGCGACGAGTCGAAAATTCCTCACTTTGCGACTTTACTTTGAGCAAAATCGAGAATATCTATTTTTTTTCTTCTTCTTCTTCTTTTTAATTGAAACAGTTAATTTCGAATTGAAACTCGCGACTTTTTTTATTGGATTATTCGTCGAAGTTTCTCTCTCTCTGTTTCGAGTTCCATTTCAAGATTTCGCTTGTTGTTAGCAGTTCTTTTTAATCAATTCATGTTGTCCGATTTGGAAATAAATTAAAAAAAATTCGCTTAACATTTCTTTGATTTAATAATCGACGAGGCGACTGTACAGGGTGGAAACTTTTGATCTGATGGAAGTACGTGTCTTGTAAAGAACCTGCTGAAAAGTTGACCTTGAAATTCAAAAATTTTTTTTTTCTTGCATAGCATTCTACTTATCACGGAGGTAAAACTTTTCCAAGAAAACATCGTTCTTTTGAAAAATGATGAAAGAGTTTCTCAATCATTTAACGCGTGCGTTCTAACAGCGACTTTATGGTTCTGGACACGTGAGTGTCTATTTCACGTAATTTTCGTATTAACTTTCACCAACATTTGATTTATCATAGTGTGAGTTCAAATCAAACGATAAAACTAGCTGTTAACATTATTCGAAATATAAATATTATGTAAAATAGACATGCACGCGTCCATAAAGTCGCTGTTAGCACCCATGCGTCCATAGTGTTAAATGACTAAGAAACTTGTTTGCCATTTTTTCGAGAGAACTATTAGGTTCCTAGGAAAAATTTTAGCTTGGTGAAGACTAGAATACAAAAAACAAAATTGAATTTCAAGCTCAAAATTTTTTTTTTCTTTGCATTTTTTTGTGTTTTATTTATCATACAGATAAAACTTTAGATCGTAATTTGATAGTTCTTTTGCAAAGTGACAAAAAAAGTTTCTTAATCATTTAACATTGCAAACGCGTGCGTTCTAACAGCGACTTTATAATTCTGGACACGCGAGTGTCTATTTCACGTAATTTTCGTATTAACTTTCACCAACATTTGATTTATCATAGTGTGAGTTCAAATCAAACGATAAAACTAGCTGTTAACATTATTCGAAATATAAATATTATGTAAAATAGACATGCACGCGTCCATAAAGTCGCTGTTAGCACCCATGCGTCCATAGTGTTAAATGACTAAGAAACTTGTTTGCCATTTTTTCGAGAGAACTATTAGGTTCCTAGGAAAAATTTTAGCTTGGTGAAGACTAGAATACAAAAAACAAAATTGAATTTCAAGTTCAAAATTTTTTTTTTCTTTGCATTTTTTTGTGTTTTATTTATCATACAGATAAAACTTTAGATCGTAATTTGATAGTTCTTTTGCGAAGTGACAAAAAAAGTTTCTTAATCATTTAACATTGCAAACGCGTGCGTTCTAACAGCGACTTTATAATTCTGAACACGCGAGTGTCTATTTCACGTAATTTTCGTATTAACTTTCACCAACGATTGATTTATCGCAGTTGTAGCATCGAGTACGACTCTAAATAATCAAATGACAAAACCGTCAACATTATTCGAAATATAAACGTTACATCTACATGCCTAGAATCATAAAGTCGCTGTTAGAACGCACGCGTTCGCAACGTTAAACGATTAAAAAAAACTTTTTTAGAACATCATTAAGTTACGATCTATGGCGACGAGTAGAATAATACAATGCAAGAAGAAAAAAACAGTTATGACCTTGAAATTCAAGGTCAATCTTATACGGTATGTTTCTATCAAATCGAGGGTGCAGAATTCATCGACGACAGCCACGGGCAAACTTCTCTTTCCACTTCGTACAAGGACGAGCGTTTCATCTCTGACACGGATAACGAACGTCGAAAGTTGGTCGCCGAGTGAAGGGCGGGGCCTGGAAAAATGAAAAGAGCCGGGCGATTACGGCTTAACGAGCCGAGGTATACTTCGCGGCGCGGCTGTGCTTCGGGTAGAAATCAGAGAAAGAGAGATATCCAGCGGACGGCTGATGAATGGCCCCGATCGTTCCTTATAAGAAACGTTTAATCTGCTCTGCCGCAGAGGCAGGCAAGACGAGTCCTCTGACTCTTGCGAGATTTATCGTCACATCTCGGGACTACCGGTCCGCGATTTCGTTCCCGTTTTGCCATCCATCGTCCGATATCCTATCTCCCAGTTCGGATGACTCGCTCCTCAAACCGATCAGACGTGTATCGGTCTTATTCCCTCGAAACGTGCGTCAAATTGTCGCGCGCCATCGCGACGTGGGAAAATTGGAGACACTGGAGCAAGACGTTTGCGAGTTTTTATTTAGTTTTGGTGACAAGAGTGGACTGATTTTGTCCATTGGTTAAAGTAGTCCACGTTTAACAAAACTTGCGACAAAATCTAAGAATTATGAGAAGTACGATTTTGAAACTGACACGGTAGCTTTTTAATGAATTTCAACGCATTGTATAATATTGTATAGTATAGTATAGTATAGTACAGTATAGTATTGTATTAGATTGTATAGTATAGTATAGTATTGTATTATATATATAGTATGACACTGTATAGTATAGTAAAGTACAGTGTTGTACTGTATTGTATAGTGTAGTATAGCATTGAATAATATTGTATCGTATCATATATATAGTATTGTATAGTATAGTGAAGTACAGTATTGTACTGTATTGTATAGTATATATAGTATAGTATTACACTGTATGGTATAGTACAGTGTAATATTGTACTGTATTGTATAGCATAGTATAGCAATGAATAGTATTGTATTGTATTGTATTACATATATATAGTATTGTATAGTATAGTAAAGTACAGTATTGTACTGTATTGTATAGTTTATATAGTATAGTATTACACTGTATAGTATAGTACAGTGTAATATTGTACTGTATTGTATAGCATAGTATAGCATTGAATAGTATTGTATTGTATTGTATTACATATATATAGTATTGTATAGTATAGTAAAGTACAGTATTGTATAGTATATATAGTATAGTATTACACTGTATGGTATAGTACTGTATTGTATTGTATAGCATAGCATTAAATAGTATTGTGTTGTATTGTATTATATATATAGCATTGTATAGTAAAGTACTGTATGGTATAGTACAGTATAGTATTGTACTGTATTGTATAGTATATACAGTATAGTATAGTACAGAATTATATAGTACCGCATAGTATCGTATAATCTTATAATCACATGTATACTTGATTTTAGTCAGTTGACTAGAAAATTAATACATACATAAATTAATAAAACCACACATTACCTCAACTACACATCCTCTACTTTCCCCTTTCCATTTTTCTCACAATAATACTCGCACAATAATAATTATAATACTTATCATTCTTACCAGAAACACACACCGCGTCTGGAAATCTGCTGGAAACAGGATGCGTACAATTTTAATTGCAAAAGACCAATAAATAAGCTACAAAGGCAACAATTAGGGGAGAGCAATCGCAAGGGGAGAGCTCTCCCTTCTTTCCTCGTTCCTCTGACAACGAAAACGACTGGTCTTTCTTCTTTCTCCAGGACGTCGCCTGGAAAGAAAGGCAATGTCTCGGAGAGTGATTGTGGCAGCGACAGACGGATCAAAGCCGCTATTAATTTGTCTAAGAGGATGATAAATGCAACGAGGGATTTTCTCCTTTTCTTCCTTCTTTCTTTCTTTCTTTTTTTTTTCTTTCACGGCCACCGGGTTCCGCGCATCGTTCTGACAACGTTGTTCCTTTTATTTTCAACTCGATACCTTGCATCTCTCTCAGGAGTCCACGCCACGTTTCTCTCGTATATTTCTTTCTTTCTTTCTTTCTTTCTTTTTTTTTTGGCAAGAGAAAAAGGATTAATGGGCTTATAGCATGACACTGTCGTCGGATAAGATCGCGGGGCCCCGTTTTACCTGGTCGGCTGGCGGAGCCCCTCCGGCCGATCATATCTTCGCGGGATCCGGATCGCGTCGTGTATCTCGCGGGCCCGCCGGCAACACAGGCGTTTTATCGATTTTTGATCGCCGGTGCCGCGAGCGCTTTATGCGTCGTTCGAGCCACTCGAGACGCCAGATGCTCGAGACGTGCTGCACGTCAAGCTCGACCGCCAGTTTCGTCGCGTGATCGAAGCTTCTCAAGAGATCGAAACCGCTCTGTGACCGACACTGACTTACACCGGGAGATTTTCTTTCCTCTCCTCCGTTTGGGAATTTCCACGACCTCCCTCGAATCGAAAAGGATTTGAATTTCTTGTCCCAAAATTGCAATATTCTCTCAGTTTTAAGTATATTGAAATAATAAATTTGTTATCACTTCCTAGTCATTTCTATCCAGTGATATACCGATGAATTGAAAATGAAGACGAATTGTTGTACACGGTTTGGTCGCTCGTTACGGTCCGCAATCAGTTACCAGCGCAAGTGGTTAAGCCTTGGTCAACACGTTGCTGTTGGATTACTCGGGTACCACTCTTTCGGTCGTAACATATCCTACGCATAAATCTCGATTTTGTAGAGCTTGAAACTGTTGAAAGATCATTGGTTTGATCGTAAAAATTAATCTGTCGTTGCTTGCATGCAGAGAGAGATTTAAGGGGATCGCAAAAAATAGTGAGAGGTTTTTCCGGTTCTCGTCACGAGTCGAGAGTTTCGCGCGTGGCCGAGACGTCGACTCGAATGAACGATCCATCGATCGATCCATCCTCTCTCGGGAACCGGTCGCGGGATCTTCTGCAAGGTGGAATCTGGTTTAGCCTGATCGACACGCCGGCTCCCCTTTCCTTCTTGACGACGAAAGAACGCGCGCGATTATCTAACGACGAGACTGGAAGATCGATCGAAGAACGAAGTTGTCATCCGACTTTGAGACTCATTCAAGTATCTTCGCGACAACATCTTTCTCGCACAAAATTCTCGATCGAACGAGTTTATTCGAAGGTATTCAAAAAACGTTCACATCTTCCGAATCGAACTTGAGACTGCTGGTTTTATTATTTTTCCACGTAGTTTCATCTCTAGCCTAATTTTTTGTCCCAAAATTGTAATTATTATATTATATTTTCTAACGATATTATTATATTATTTTATATTATATTATATTTTATATACATATATATTATATTTTATATTATAAGTATATTATTATATTATTTTATATTATAAGTATATTTAAGTAAAACGAAATAGGCGAAAAAAATAATAAATTCATTACTTCTCAACAATTTCTATCATACCGACTTTAGTTCAAAAAGAAAGCGACGAACTGTTGCGTACGGTTTGGTCACTCGTTACGGTCCGCAATCAGTTACCAGCGCAACGGGAGTAGAAGTTAGAGGAATGGTAGTTCTACTCAAATTGCTTTGAGTAGAAAATTTTTTTTGTCCCAAGCCAACAGGCAAGATTGCTTCCTGTTCAATGCAATTTAATTGCAGATCTTTTTGTTTCGCAAATTTTCATTATATTTAAGGCCTGTTAATTAGATTCTGTTCAGATTTGAGGTTCATTGATTAAATTCCAAGTTTACTCTAGATTTTGTAGATTTCTCGAGTTATTTTACATGAATCTCATTCTACTTCCGACTTTCGTTACAGAGCGCGTAACGAACAGTCGGAAATTCAAATTGAAAAGGTAGCCGGCATCCTGTTTTAACAGTGGCTTTGAAAAAATAATTACAATCTCGGCGTCTCTGAACTCGCCGAGACAACGAACAGAGAAAAAGGAAGTTCTTGAGCGAATTCACGAGGGGGGGATTTCCGAGACTCAGCGGGGACTCGAGGTTGAAAAGCAATGAGGGTCGTCCGAAAACTTTCCAGCCGATTTCTCCAAGAAAGGGAGAAAGGGGAAAAGAAAGCGGGGACCTGTGCGCAAAAAAAGCCCCGAAAATTGACCAAACCCCGAAACGTGCAGACTCTCGCGAGGAGAATCGCCATTTCACGGTTAGGCTCGGCGAGGCTCATCGGTAAAAAGCTACTTGCGACGTGAAATCGTTTTGCGGCCGGACGTGGAACCGTGTACTGCGTGGCTCGAACAGATCGAGTGTCAAAAGACTGTCGAATTGAAAAAGATGAAAGAGAAGGGGAAAAATCAAAATGTACAAACGTATGTTAGATGAATTATAAAATTTATGTTTTTAATGTGTGTGTGTATATATATATATATATATATATAGTATATTACTATTATATATTATATTATTGTATATTATTGTATATTATTATATATTATATATTGTATATTATTATTATATATTATATTTAAATATATTTTTATATATATTATATATTGCATATTATTATTATATATCATTACATGTATTATATATATTACAATTGATTATGTATATGTGTATCAATTGTAATATATTTATATTACAAATATATCACAAATATATTATATTTGTAATATATTACATTATACATACATTTGTATCATACATTACAAATATATTATATTTGTAATATATTTATATTTGCACATAATTGTAATATATTTGTATTTGACGTATCAATTGTAATATATTTATGTTTGTATTTGTAACTTACGTTTGTATTTTGCAATTATGCAATTTTTGTATTATATAATTATAACATATTTCTAAATATTATTTTGTACTATGTAACTGCAACATATTTGTAAATATTATCTTGTACTATGTAATTGCAACATATTTCTAAATATTATTTTGTACTATGTAACTGCAACATATTTCTAAATATTATTTTGTACTATGTAATTGTAACATGTTTCTAAATATTATTTTGTACTATGTAACTGCAACATGTTTCTAAATATTATTTTGTACTATGTAATTGCAACATATTTGTAAATATTATCTTGTACCATGTAATTGTAACATATTATCTTGTACTATATAATTGTAACATATGTATTTGACGTATATGTACGTCAATTGTAAAATCTATGCACACAATATGTATTACATTTTACGCACGTTACATAATTATTCATTATCACACACAATTACATAATAATACACTTTATACGAGATGCGTGAAATACCAAGTATTTAAAAAGTACACAATTGCCAAAACGAGGCGAAACGAACGAATTTTTCGAAAGAAGAGAGATTTGACTTCTAGTTGGCTCATTTCTTCTCCGAGTAAACTCGTGGATGAAAAAAAAATTCACGAGGAGTAGCGAGATGCGAGTATAGAGAAAGGGGGGAGGGGGCGCAACAACCGTGGATTCAGTTTAAGCTCGCAAACTTAAAAATACTGGCTTACTTACTAGCTTCCTGCCAGATGCATAAATTCGATGAGACCGGAAGGCTGGGCGACGTAACTCGCTTCCTTCCGCGCGCCAGCAAGAAAATTCGCTGCGGAATTTCGTCGCGCGGCTTTCTCAACCCTTTGCAGCCGCAACCTAGCAAAGACCTAGCCAATAATTCCTCTTTATTTTCTAATTTCCCCACGCGTTGGATGATATTTCTCCTTGCAATTTTCCCACCTTCTTTCGGTCCTTTATCCCTCTAAATGGCATTCTCCCATGCGCCAAATATCTCTCACCCCCTTCTACCGCAATATTTTCGTGCAACGAATCCCTTTCTCCAGACTGAAATCTCCCGCGTGGACGTTAGATTTTTTCTTCTTCTATCAATTGAAGAGTCTGCGGCGCATTTTGTATATTTTTGTATATTTTTTTGTATATTACAGATGTAACAGGGTATTACTTCGTGAAAGAAAGATCGTACTGATCGCCAGTGCAAGATTCGCTTTAAAACGTGTTTCAGTTTCTACTTTGACAGTAGTGAGTTTATTTTTTCTTTTAAAGATAGTTTTTAATTTTTGAGAATTTATTTATAAAAAATTTTATTATCTTTTCTTTTAAGATTATTCAAATTCTCAAGTCAAACTACCAATATTCGTGTCGATTTCTCACGTGGATTTGCCAGCTAAGGCTAGATTAGGTTCAGATTGCGTAGTATAAGAGGAAAGTAACAAATTGGTAAGGCACTGTCGTCCATTGGCGACACTTGCCACATTCTTTCAGGTTAGGTTCAGATTAGGTACACTCCTCCTCTCTTAAGTCTTCCTGTTTCTCTCGGCCTTGCGAGGAATTCCGTTCCGCGGCGAAGCGGAGACCTCCCGCGAGGCGCGAAGAAAAAAAACAAGTCTCGCGCCTCTAGCCAGGCAACCGTCGGTGAAAAGAAAAAAAAAAGAAGAAGAAGAAGAAGAAAAAACAAAATGATGCTCATTACCGTCTCCCTGTTGACCGTCACCCTGAACGGGATCCTCCCGAGATCGTAGCACAAAATCGTCACGACAAAACTGGGAGAGAAATTGCTCGATCACCGCGCGAAACTCACCGGCAAAAAGCACCGGTAAGAATCTGCCACCCGGCAGAAGCGAAAACTTCCAGGTAACAGATGCTGTGGACTTGCGTTTCACGGGAAAACCACTTGCGCTGGCCACTGGTTCGCGGACCATAACGAGTGACCGAACGCTTTCTTTTTCTTTTAAACTCGTCGATACGATATCACTGGACAAAAATTATTGAGAAGTAATAAATTTATTATTTGTTTTTTGCCTAGGTTACACTTAAATATACTTGAAACTGAGAAAATATTGCAATTTGGGACAAAAAATTGTCGACGCGTGTGGCACGTCATTCCAGCACAAGAGGTTAACCACTGATTGCGGACCATAACGAGTGACCGAACCGTACACAATAATTCGTCGCTTTCTTTTTCTTTTAAACTCGTCGATACGATATCACTGGATAGAAATTATTGAGAAGTAATAAATTTATTACTTATTTTGCCTAGGTTATACTTAAATATACTTAAAACTGAGAAAATATTGCAATTCGGGGCAAAAAATTGTCACCGCGTGTGGCACGTCATTCCAGCACAAGAGGTTAACCCCTTGCGCTAGCAACTGATTGCGGACCATAACGAGTGACCGAATCGTACACAACAATTCGTCGCTTTCTTTTTCTTTTAAACTCGTCGATACGATATCACTGGATAGAAATTATTGAGAAGTAATAAATTTATTATTTGTTTTTTGCCTAGGTTACACTTAAATATACTTGAAACTGAGAAAATATTGCAAATTGGGGCAAAAAATTGTCGCCACGTGTGGCACGTCATTCCAGCACAAGAGGTTATAACCACTGATTGCGGACCATAACGAGTGACCGAACCGTACACAATAATTCGTCGCTTTCTTTTTCTTTTAAACTCGTCGATACGATATCACTGGACAAAAATTATTGAGAAGTAATAAATTTATTATTTGTTTTTTGCCTAGGTTACACTTAAATATACTTAAAACTGAGAAAATATTGCAATTCGGGGCAAAAAATTGTCACCGCGTGTGGCACGTCATTCCAGCACAAGAGGTTAACCCCTTGCGCTAGCAACTGATTGCGGACCATAACGAGTGACACCGAACCGTATACAATAATTCGTCGCTTTCTTTTTCTTTTAAACTCGTCGATACGATATCACTGGATAGAAATTATTGAGAAGTAATAAATTTATTATTTGTTTTTTGCCTAGGTTACACTTAAATATACTTGAAACTGAGAAAATATTGCAATTCGGGGCAAAAAGTTGTCGCCACGTGTGGCAGAGGTCAACCCCTTCCGCTAGCAACTGATTGCGGACCATAACGAGTGACCGAACTGTACACAACAATTCGTCGCTTTCTTTTTCTTTTAAACTCGTCCATACGATATCACTGGACAAAAATTATTGAGAAGTAATAAATTTATTATTTGTTTTTTGCCTAGGTTACACTTAAATATACTTGAAACTGAGAAATATTGCAATTTTGAGCCAAATATTCTCGACGTGCGTGTCGAAGAGGTTAACCCCTTGCGCTAGCAACTGATTGCGGACCATAACGAGTGACCGAACCGTACACAATAATTCGTCGCTTTCTTTTTCTTTTAAACTCGTCGATACGATATCACTGGATAGAAATTATTGAGAAGTAATAAATTTATTATTTGTTTTTTGCCTAGGTTACACTTAAATATACTTGAAACTGAGAAAATATTGCAATTTGGGACAAAAAATTGTCGACGCGTGTGGCACGTCATTCCAGCACAAGAGGTTATAACCCCTTGCGCTAGCAACTGATTGCGGACCATAACGAGTGACCGAACCGTACACAATAATTCGTCGCTTTCTTTTTCTTTTAAACTCGTCGATACGATATCACTGGACAAAAATTATTGAGAAGTAATAAATTTATTATTTGTTTTTTGCCTAGGTTACACTTAAATATACTTAAAACTGAGAAAATGTTGCAATTTTGAGCCAAATATTCTCGACGTGCGTGTCGAAGAGGTTAACCCCTTGCGCTAGCAACTGATTGCGGACCATAACGAGTGACACCGAACCGTATACAATAATTCATCGCTTTCTTTTTCTTTTAAACTCGTCAATATCACTGGATAGAAATTTGAGAAGAAATAAATTTATTTGTTTTGCCTAGGTTACACTTAAATATACTTAAAACCGAGAAAATGTTGCAATTTGGGACAAAAAATTGTCGACATGCGCGGCACGTCATTCCAGCGTAAGAGGTTAATGTCGAGTAAATAAGAAACGCGGACGATCGATTTTCACCGATTCGAACTGTAACAGAGATCGTCGTCTTTCACGAAATCGCAAAAACAAGACGCCACCAGCGGAAACTGGTTTCATTTCTAAGTCATTCCTTCTCTCTCTCTCTCTCGGTTTCTGTCTGTTCGCCGAATTAAAAACTCACCGGTCGCTTGGAGGGTTCCGGGCCTTGCCTGATGATCTCCAAGGGTGCAGGTATCGAGGGCCTGCCCAGATACCAGTCCTCCCGTGGATTATAGTTGTCCAGGAGCTTCAGCAGGCGTGGCACGTTCACGTAATTATCGTCGTCGAAGTGGCAGAACCACCTGAAACAGAGCCGGGATTTAATGTCCCCGCTTCTTTCAAAAGTTCCCTGCCGAGGGAACAGGCGGAATCGGGTCGATTGTAATTAACGTTTGCCGGGGTGTGAGGTTATGATTCCAACTCGTTCCCCCCCCCCCCCTCTGTAGAGGACATGTGGCGTACAATGATTTATCAAATTTGTACCGGTTAGATTTTTCTTTTCTTCTTATTTTTTTAAAAAATAAAATCTACTTCAATGAATGTTATCGAATTTTATCACTACGCTGTGATAAATAATATATAATATGTAAAATAATAAATAATATAATAAACTGTAATAATAAATAATACATAATATATAAAATATATATTATTAATAAACAACATATAAAATGTGAAATAACAAATGAAACATACTTTAAAAACTAAATTATAAAATATTAAATGTCAATGTCGTCACTTTGAGGATATTTTGTAACTTACGTTATGTAATAACAAAATAAATGTTTATTTCACACACAGCAGTTCTGACGTTAATAAACACTCTCAGTTGTTTATTTATATTAATACTTTAATATCAATAATTGTTAACCAACCAAAGTCGACTATATATATGTGTGTGTGTGTGTGTGTGTGTGTGATATATGCTCGCCGTGAAAGTGTCAAAGAACGTAAATTGACAATTATACCAATTAACATCACCCTCGAAATCATCACTCAACGTTCGTCCAAAACGTCCTCCGGTATAATTGTCTCGAAGACATGTCAGTTCCCAGTTTTCCCAGACGACTCGATCGGTAAAACAGTTTCAGCCCAACGTCCGCCATGTTTAATGATCAAAAACCGCGCCTCGAATGTATTTCACTGCATAATTGCCGACTGTTATTACAGATAAGGTCGGCCGCGGTACAGTTGCAGATAAAGGATGGCACCGTTCGATCGAGAGAGAGAAAACGGCGAAGGAAAAATCGAGACGCATCTTATCTTAGCTCGTAGAGTGGCTGACATCGAAACGCAATCGCGAACAAGCTGGCGATCGCGCGGCGAGGGGCGGCGACAGGGAGTATAAACGGCTCCGTACCGAAGAGGGCACGATAGGCGAAATAAAATCCTCTCTAACGAACGGCTCTCGTTGCGGCGCGCCATTAGCGCTACCGGGTGGCCACGCTCGCTCGATACGTACCTGCCGCGCGAGAGCGCCCGGCATCGTTAATACACCTGAATTCCAGCTTAATGGCGTGCCACGGCCAACCAACGACAGAAACGACGCGACGCGCGGTCGTGTCTACCTCTCTCTTTCTCCTCCTTTGCGACAACGTGACTTTCGTCCCTGAAAATTTAATCACACAGAAAAGTGAGCGTGAAAATTTATGTGCTGAGAGAAGTAAGGAAACGTCGGCGATCGATTTCATCAGACGAAATCGGGTATATAATTTGAATACGAAGAAAAATTTCTTTCTATTCGATCAATAATCCTGACTCCATTCGTCAATCGTCGATCAGCTGTGGCAAAGTTGTGGCGAACCTCGACAGAC
This sequence comes from Tetragonisca angustula, assembly GCA_036937485.2. Lineage (NCBI taxonomy): Eukaryota > Metazoa > Arthropoda > Insecta > Hymenoptera > Apidae > Tetragonisca > Tetragonisca angustula. The sequence continues at coordinate 33,573 of JAWNGG020000461.1, read as the reverse complement.
AGAATGAATCGATCAATCTCAAACGAACGATCGATCAGAAAAGCAGAGAGGAAAGAGAAAAAGAGTCAGAGTAAAGATTGTTCGAATTCGAGGAGAAGGATCCTCTGCGGTATCTACCGACGCGATTTCCTCGAGGAATCGACGGCCCATTAATTCGACCTGTGAGGAAGCCGACGTGCGGAGCCGCCCCCCGGACAAAAACGAACGAGTGTTCGCACCTTCATTTTCTTCAGCTCCCTCTCTGCCCAACTGTCTGTCTAATATATATGCAGATTGCAGGTACAAAATGCGCGCGATATTTTTACAGGTACGCGCGCGGCGGCTCCGCTTTTTTCAGCCAGTTTGTTAACGCTCCCTCGTTTCTCCCAAAATTGATCGTCACATTTGGCTGTCTGGGAATAATTGTCACACTCACGTCTGTAAAGAAAAAAAAAAAAAAAACAAAGAGAGAAAAATGAAATGCAAATTTGGTCAGAATTTTTACTTTTCTCTGGATTTTTGTTCTTAAGAGGGGGATTGGACCAACTTGCGCGTGCAAAATTCGTAGTAACATCTTGCAATTATAGCGCATATGATAAGATTAATAAATGTAGTGAATTACATGTTATTTTTAAATTATGTGATTATCTTTATGTATGATTTAAGTGACGAATAATTTGTTGCACGATTAATTATAAATTATGCGTCATTTAAACTAGTTCATAATACAAAATTCAAAAATTATATTGTTATTATAATATTACTCTAATAATAATATAATATTGTTATTAGAATAATATTATATTAATAATATAATTTTTGAATATTATACAATATCATATAATATTATTATTAGCATTATATTATTATGTTATTACAATATTATTCAATAATATTTAAAACTGCAGTACTTTATTGTACAAGTATTATTATATAATTTATTATATAAATTATACGCATCTTATACCAATTAAAGGAAAATTTAACATCACTTAAAATTGCAATATTCATAATATATTCCCTACGCTTTTCAAGAACATCGTTTCCTTTCTTTTCTACGAAATGACCAAAATCTACTTCGCTCGTAGTAAACTTACAGCAATTCTCACTGCCACATCTTTCACAACGCGCAATAACCTGGATTGTCTAGGGGAATTCGTTGAAAATGGCGAACTCGTCGCGAAGTTTCACGGTGAGGACAGACGAGACGAAGCAGAGCCTCTCGGAGTGATTAGAACGTTTCGCGAAGTAGGCGAGTCATACGTGATGGAATGCGCGCGCGTGGGCGACCTGGTTGTCAAGAGATTCGTCGCGCTGCTATGAAATTCGGGACGAAACGAGAGGGTAAAGATGTTCGCGCGTTCGCGGGAAGTTGGAAGACACAAGATCACGTTCTATTGGAAAGATAGCAGATCACTTTCCTGTGGTCTGATAAATAGTGGAGCCTCGAAGCCTTCTAAACCGAATCCAGATGTTATGTACATCGTCGTACGATATCACTTTATATTAAATGTGTATTAAACGAGTAACTATACTGTCCATTGTAATTAAAAGGAAAACAAATTTGACTGCGATCCGATAGCGCTTGTCTGTCCTTTTTAAATTTTTTGAGCATCTTGAGCATCTGCAGGAGAATATCACATTTCGAAAGAGAAGTGTCAGAATTGAGATTTTCGCGGAAGCTGCGAAAAGAAAAAATGGAAAGGAGCAGAGAAACGAGAACGACCCGCTGGGAGAGACGGGACGATGAGTCGGGACGAGCCCTTGAAAATAAACGCGGTCCGCCCACTGGCAACGTGCGTGCGCCAGAGCAACGAGCCGGCAAATTGGCATCGAAACACGGCCGGAAGCTTAATGAGTCGTGGGTGTGCCCGTTCTCGTTAATTGCCGTGTAAAACGACCGCGGCAGGCTGCCCCCGCGTAAACGACGCGCAAACTTGACCGAATTCACTCCGTTTCTCAGCCGACCTCGCGCGATATCAGAGTTGGGCAAAAACGTAGTCCCGATTAACGATGAACGTGAAGTCAGGATAATGATTAATCGTGATTGATCAAATGATCAGTAATCACTGATGGAGAGGAAAAAAAAGAAAGGAATGAGGGGAACGATCAAAAATCGTTGTAATCGAAGGTTGACGATTGATGGAATGATCAATGATCGTAAAAGGATCACACTTTATTTTAAGATTACGATTGTACCGATTTATTTCTATCTGTATCAACAATAGTGTGTGTACTTTAATAATGATTAAAAAGTATCACTATTACTCTTGCATTATAGTATATATAGTAATATAGTAATATAGTATACAATATTACTACTAGTATATATATATATATAATATTACTACATATATTATAATATATATATTACTGTTAATGTACATTATTATTATTTATAGACTACTATTTATTATCATTTATTATTCATTAGGCGAATTACTTATTATTATTAATTATTTACAGACTATTATTTATTATTTATTAAATTAAGTTATCCTGTCTTCTTCCAATGTCCTTACACGTTCACTCTATATATAACACATTTTTATTGGTTCATATAATTTATTATGCTGCATCTGAAGCACACCGGAGCAAAAATTGGCACGATGCAAAAGTTTGGCCACCCTTGACTCAAAAAGTTCACCATTTTGAAAATTACCGACCCACGATCACAAGTTACAAAGGATAAAAGTTACAGGTTACACTGTTATAATGTATAAATAAATAAATCAGGATTACTGATATACTCTAACAATGTGTGATTGATCAATGATCACGTTTAGTAATTGATTATAGAGAAACGATGGCTCAAAGTAACTGGATTATAAATACAATACATAGTTGCGATTTTCTCGAGATTGTAATACCAATCGCTTCACGTTTCCCTGTTGAACACCATCGGACCCGATCGTGCGTGAATAAACGACACGACGTTGGTAGATGGTGGCAAAAATTCTTGCGGGCAGCCGTACGACTCTTTTTAGAGCAGGTGCGTTTTATCGTGGTCGCGGGCTTTATGCACTTCCTCGCAGCGTGTTCTGTATACCTTTATACCTAATACCTTTATACGTAATACCTTCATACCTAATACCTTCATAACTAATACTTCCATACCTAATATCTTTATATATCATACCTTTATACCTAATACTTTCATACCTAATACCTTTATACCTAATGTAGTTTATACCTAATACCTAATACCTTTGTACTTAATACTTCCATACCTAATATCTTTATATATAATACCTTTATACCTAATACCTTTATATCTAATACAGTCTATACCTAATACCTTTATACGTAATATCTTTATACCTAATACCTTTATACATATACTTTTATACCTAATACCTTTATATATAATACCTTTAAACCTAATACCTTTATACATATACTTTTATAGCTAATACCTTTATATATAATACCTTTAAACCTAATACCTTTTATACCTGATACCTTTATACCTAATACTTTCATACCTAATACCTTCATACCTAGTATCTTCACACCTAATACCTTCATACCTAGTATCTTCACACCTAATACCTTCATACCTAGTATCTGCACACCTAATACCTTCGTACCTAGTATCTTCACACCTAATACCTTCATACCTAGTATCTTCACACCTAATACCTTCGTACCTAGTATCTTCACATCTAATACCTTCATACCTAGTATCTTCATACCTAATACCTTTATACGTAATATACTGTAGTATATGTATAACTATACTATAAACTTTTATAAATGTACTGTAAAAACACATTTTACCATGTATCACTTACTTCCCCAAATATACTACATCTTTATTCAGATTTTATCTTCACAATATCATTTATACTTTCATAAAAAATATGGCACGTATACAGTATATTTATTGTCATAAAAATATTGCCAAGAAAAAAAGTACGTCAACGTTCATTTGAGTCACACTGTATCGCAATCCTACAGCAAAATTAATACCACATTTGAAGTGAATTGTGCAAATACTTGACACGAGTCGATAGTCGATAGAAGAACGTACGATCGGGAACAGGTTGAATAAAGTGTAACTGGGCCGGCGACGATAATACGCGCATAAGTGGCTGTAACACTCGAAGTCGCGGACAGCTTTACACTCTCATACTAATTTGCGGCATTTATTATCAGAATTAAATTCCACGTTTATTAACTCTCTCTCTCTCTCTCTCTCTCTCTCTCTCTCTCTCTCGACTAGTTGGTTAAAGAACACCGTCTGTGTATCTTGAATCTGCTCGTATGCTCGCCCCAGAGATTCCACTTTACGCGAGTAATATATTTAATTGAAATTACTTGGCTAACAGATTGAGACACGTATAACAAGCACCGTAATTTCCATAAAATCGTATTTACCTTCTCGTTTGAAATTCGTTCTCTCTGCACGCGGCGGTTTTTCTTGTGTCGTTTGCCAGCGGGAGATAATTGACAAAGTAACAAGCAAAATTTCACGTCGAATGAAATGGTACGGTAAGTAATCACCCTCTGTATAATTTTATTGATTATATTGGGTCATTTATTTTATTTTCCGTATTAATGTGTAAATAAATTTCTGAAATAATGTTCTTCAGTATTTGGTAAATAATGAATTTCAATTTAACAGTCAGTTTGGTCAATTAAAGGAATCTGACGTCGTACAAATAAAATAATTGGACAAATAATAAGTTGAAGAAGTGACAATAAGAAAATGATATTTATTTGATGAATGAAAAGTAACATTCAATATAGATATCGATGAAATCAAAATACTCAAATGAAAATCAAACATATAATTTCTTAGCATTGTTAATTATTATATATTCGTTTGTTAAGATTTTGAGCTACTGTACTTTATATGGCAATTATTTACAAATGTCCAACTACACACAATACAACACTAGTCTATACAATGATAATAAAAAGAAAGATTCAAAGCTTCAGGGGCAAAGGGTTTCAATGGCAAAAAAGTTTCTTCATTCAACACTGTGGACGCGTGCTAACAGCGACCTTATGGTTGTCGCGTGGATGTCTATATCATAATGATAGTTTTAACGTTTGATTATTTAGACTCACGCTGATGGTACAACTATGATAAATCAAATGTTAGTGAAAATTACGTGAAACAGACATCCACGTATCCAGAATCATAAAGTCGCTGTTAGCACGCAATGATTAAGAAACTTTTTACTATTTTTCAAAAGAAGTACTATTTATCAAGTTGCGATCAAAAAGTTGGATCTCCTTCGAAAAGTTTTATCTTCATGATAAATAAAATATAATGCAAAAGAAAAAATTTTGAGCTTAAAATTTCTTTTGCATTGGAAAAAAATCCGTGAGTATCAAAAAGTGATCGAACTGATCATCCCAGACTTGCCCCATTTGCAAGGCCCACTGGCAACTGATTGCGGACCATAACGAGTGACCGAACCGTATACAATAATTCGTCGCTTTCTTTTTGAACACGTTAGTGTTAAATATACTTAAATACACTTAAATATACTTAAATACTGGGAGAATATTGCAATTCTGGGACAAAAAGTTTTCGACGTGAAAACCTAACCTAAACCTCTTGCGCGAGTAACTGGTTCGCGGACCATAACGAGTGACCAAACCGTGTACAATAATTCGTGTTCATTTTGAATTCGAATTATTGGGCATATCACTGGATAGAAATAACTAAGAAGTAATAAATTTATTATTTGTTTTGCCTAGGTTATGTTTCAATATACCTAAAACTGAGAAAATATTGCAATTTTCGGGCAAATATTCTCGACGTGCGTGGCACGTCATTGCAGCACAAGAGGTTAACCACTGATTGCGGACCATAACGAGTGACCGAACCGTATACAATAATTCGTCGCTCTCTTTTTCTTTTAAACTCGTCGGTATGATATCACTGGACGGAGTTGCTTTGCCTGGGTTATACTTAAACATACTTAAAACTGAGACAATATTGCAATTTTGGGACGTGAAAACCTAACCTAAACCTCTTGCGCGAGTAACTGGTTCGCGGACCATAACGAGTGACCAAACCGTGTACAATAATTCGTCTTCATTTTGAATTCATCGGTATATCACTGGATAGAAATTAAGAAGCAATAAATTTATTATTTGTTTTGCCTGGATTATACTTAAATATACTTGAAACTGAGTGAATATTGCAATTTTGGGACAAACGTGGGTGGCACACTAAAAAGAAAAAAAAAGAGGACCGAAGTGACGATCACGACGCGTGAAGAACGTTTCGACGAGCAACCCCCTCCCGATATGCATATAGACGTATCATTTCGCGATAACTCTTCCCCTCGCCGGAGAAGTGTCCACCAGAAGGAGGAACCTGGGAACACCGTGGGAAAGCAGCGGCGTTAACAACGCGTGTCAATGGCCCTGCAAAAGGGCGAAATGCTCGGCCACGCGTGCACCCGACACGTGCTCCGTTTTCGACGCAGCGTGCGTAATGCCCGTGTGCAAACAGGGGTGGAGAAGAGTAAACGGACTGGTGACTGCGGCGGTGCCACTTTTGTGGGAATTGTTCTCCACTGGATTCCCATCGAAACGATCCACGGTGGCCTGTCGACTTTTCTCGAGTGTGACGAAGTCGTCGCAGCGAGAAATGAGTGGGGGAGGGTGGTGGACGAAAGGGGAGAGAACCAGCAGAGCTCCAGATGGCGCTTTGAATGGCGTGGTTTGTTTCTTTCAAATTATCTCATTTTTTTTTCTTTTCTTTTTTTGAGAAGATTGTAACTATTATAAAATACACATTACATCATTGCGTTACGAATATACATTACATCAATGTTGTATGTATTATTTATGTAATATTGTACATTGTATTGTATTATATAAATAACAATGTATATTGTATTGTAATGTAAATTGTATTATATTATATAAATTTTATTTATATAACATAATGTATATTGTATCATAGCGTATTGTACTTGTATTATAAATTGTACTATATTACATAACTTGTCTTTATATAATATAACGCACTGTACTATACTGTATTAAAAATTGTATTATATTATAAGTTGTATAATATAATGTGTACTGTATTATATTACATAAATTGTATTGTAAACTGTATCATGGTGTATTGTACTGTATCGTGTTGTAAATTGTATTGTATTATATAAATAACACAATGTATATTGTATTGTAATGTAAATTGTATTACATTATATAAATTTTATTTATACAATATAATGTATATTGTATCATAGCGTATTGTACTGTATTATAAATTGTACTATATTACATAACTTGTCTTTATATAATATAACGCACTGTACTATACTGTTATTTAATATGTTATTAAAATTGTATTATATTATAAGTTGTATAATATAATGTGTACTGTATTATATTACATAAATTGTATTGTAAACTGTCATCATGGTGTATTGTACTGTATCGTGTTGTAAATTGTATTGTATTATATAAATAACACAATGTATATTGTATTGTAATGTAAATTGTATTACATTATATAAATTTTATTTATACAATATAATGTATATTGTATCATAGCGTATTGTACTTGTATTATAAATTGTATTATATTACATAACTTGTCTTTATATAATATAACGCACTGTACTATACTGTATTAAAAATTGTATTATATTATAAGTTGTATAATATAATGTGTACTGTATTATATTACATAAATTGTATTGTAAACTGTATCATAGTGTATTGTACTGTATCGTGTTGTAAATTGTATTGTATTATATAAATAACACAATGTATATTGTACTGTAAATTGTATTATATTATATAAATTTTATTTATACAATATAATGTATATTGTATCATAGCGTATTGTACTGTATTATAAATTGTATTATATTACATAACTTGTCTTTATATAATATAACGCACTGTACTATACTGTATTATAAACTGTATTATAAGTTGTATAATATAATGTGTACTGTATTATATTACAAAAATTGTATTGTAAACTGTATCATTGTGTATTGTACTGTATCGTGTTGTAAATTGTATTGTATCACATCATATAAATTAACACAAAAAAAAAAAAAACGAGACTAAAATTGATCAACAATTACAAATACCATGATTGTTGCTTACAGAAATGAATTATTGCCCGGTTAGGAAGAACAGAGTCGAGCTAACGAACTGACGCGTTGGATCACGAAGCACGAGCCACGATCGATCGGCTATCACGCGGATCATTCCGTGGCTGCTGCGGGAAAGGTCAGGGCTGACGTGTGCCGCCGACCGGGCGTGGCGCTCACGAGCACGCCGCGGATTAAATCGCGATTCGTGCCGGGGCCACGACCTCTCGCCGGTTGTTCGTGTAAAAGCAATCGCCTTTGTGCGTCCCACCGGTTCTGAGCGGACAGTCGCCGGAAAAAGGGAATTAAACGTGGCCAGCTATCTGTCATCTATAATTTATCGAGAGTGCACGCCGAGCTGGTTCCCTCTCGGTTTTCTCCATTCAGCAACGGAGACCTCGGCTCCGTGACTGATTTTCAGTCGTTGGTAATTTTTCGATCGGCGCAGCGGTCGCTGCGGTGTTGTAATTGACTTTTGTCTCGACCGAAGGGGAATTTTTGCGCCTCTCGTCATGAATACTTGTTGCAAGAATCGTGGGCCGATCACTGACACGTTTTGATGACGGTTGCGATAAACGAGTAAGTGTAATTCCATCCGAACCAGATGGAAGTAAATATAATTCTATTTGTGTTTCTATGTTGTGTTTCACAATTATGTTAATAACTATATTATATATTGTTATGTATAATTGTGTTATGTACTGTATATGTTAATATTGTATAATAATAAATGATAAATAATGTATAATATATATATTATAAATATTATAATTTTATTATATATAATATAGACTATAAACATAATAAATTATATTACATGTTATATATATTATATTAATATATATTATATATATAATATTATATTTAATTTCTACTATATTATATATTATTATATATAATTGTGTTATGTATTGTATTATATATTAATATTATATAATAATAAATAATAGCAATATAATATATATTAAATATGTTATAAATATTATAACTTTATTATATATGATATAATAAAAATATAAATATAATAAATCATACTATATATATATACATATATTATTATATATATAATATAAATGTAATAAATTGTATTACATATTATATATATATATTATATTTAATCTCTACTATATTATATATTGTTATATATAATTGTGTTATGTATTGCATTATACATTAATATTATATAATATTGCATAATAAATAATAGCAATATTATGTATATTACAAATATTATAATTTTATAATATATAATATAGAATATAAATAAAATAAAGGATAATATATAATATTATATTAAATTATAATATTTAATATAATATATAATATTATATTAAAGTATATAATATTATATATTATAAATATATTATTAATAATTATACATTATTAGATATATAATATAAATATAATAAATTATATTACATATTACATACATATATATTATGTTTAATCTCTACTATATTACAACCAGCTGTACTATATATTGTTATACACAATTGTGTAATGTATTGTATTATATATTAATATTGTATAACAATAAATAATAGACAATAGCAATATACAGTATTATATACATTATAAATATTATAATTTTATTATATATAATATAGAATATAAATATAATAAAGTATATTATATATTATACACATATTATATTAATATATATTATTATATATATAATATTATATTTAATCTCTGCAATTCGCCTGAAAATTCCGATGGTGTCCATCGACGCCGCGCTTTTTTCGAGCAACACGAAAAGTAGAGGAAGAGAAAAGGGAACAAAGCACAAGAAAAGGACAGAGGAAGAGATACGAGAGAAGGCAGAAGAAAAAGGAGAAGAAGAAGAAGAAGAGGGCGAGGATCGGCAATTTTCTCTACGTGTAATTTCACCTGTTGCGAGCGCGTCCGGCGCGAATCCGATCGCTCGGCTCGATTTGTAAAGGTAACGAGCCGTTTCGAATAATCTCGCTCCATTATCGCCGGCTACCGATCGGACGCTCCGTTGCGAATTCGAACTATGTTACACTCCGATCCATCCACCGCAACCCTTCGAGAGATATACCTCTCTGGCGGTTTCACAATGTGGTGTTTCACGACGAACGAACGTGTCTGGGAGTTTCTCTCTTCCGGAGGATCTCTCCTCCGCCCTCCCCCCCGGATCGGCCTGTGGCGAGTGTCGCGATTCCTCTCGCTCTTTTTCTCTTTTTCCTTTTTTTTTTTTGTTCCTTCTTTGAGTGAAACAGACAGATGGTCTGCCGATAGTGAGGCGTATATTTATATTCTATCATAGAAAATACAATATAAATAAATGTAATGTAATGTAATAAAAAAAATATATAATATAATAATTATAATATAAATATGTATAATATAATATAATAATTATAATACAAATATGTATAATATAATATAATAAATATATATAATATAATGCAATAAAAAAATATAAAAATACATATAATATAATACAATAAAAAAATATAAATATATATGATATAATATAATAAATATAATATAAATATACATAATACAATACAATAAAAAAATATAAATATATATAATATAAATATACATAATATATTAAACATATATAATATAATAAAAAGATTTATAATATAATAAATATAATATAAATGTACATGCATTTATATTTTATTTTTTATATTATATTTTATTTATAATTTACTTTTTATGTTGTATCGTTATTCATATTCTATTCTCCATATCATATTTTATTTATATTTTATTCTTTATAATATATTATATTTTATCACATAAAATATAACAAAAAGTAAAGAAAATGAAGTAAAATAAAATCATGAAGAGAAAATAAAACGAAATGAAATTCTTCTCACAGAAAATATTATAAAATTCGTTTCGACAGAAAAGTGTGTAACAGTGACTAAGATTTTCACCGCTGTAAAAAAAAAAAGAAAAAAAAAAACACGTCGCCCCTATATTATACAATACAAAAATATCGCATGCTCTTATTAATTAAACAATATTTATGTTCATTTTTGCTTGCTATTATTCACAAATCATACTTTACGATTAACTGAAACACGTGATAATGGCTTGCATTGGAAGGAAAGAAGAGAAAGGGAGGGAGAGAGAGAGAGAGAGAGAGAGAGAGAGGGGACGAGGGCGAGTAACATCTTGCAGACGGCGGTCGATTAGTCACCCGATACAGGTGCGGCCCATTCGGGACCGGAAGTGTCGCTTTATCGACACGGAGTCGTAACGAACCAGATATCTCGCTTGTCCTCGATTTCCTCTTGTCAAGTCAACCAGACTTCTCTCCCCCTCCCCCCTCTTGGAGAATTCTTTTCGTACCTCGTGACTTTTCAATTCTCGCTTCCCTGCTACACGTCGCGACAAGAGAAACGTCAAGTGTAATTTGAACAAATGAAACGAACGTGCAACTTGAAGAATTATCGGTGGACGAAGAAAGTAGCTGGCACGCCTAGTTTTCCAGCGATGATGAATCTTTGCGAATGAAATGAATTAAACGAATTTGCAAGGTTTGTTTTCATTATGGGAGTTTGATGAAGAAAAAAAAAAAAAAAAATAAAATTCATATAATGAGAAAATTTTAAATAATAATTTATAAAAGTATTGTATTTAAAAGTTCCATTATTATTTATTGATCTTCCGACACCAATAAATATTAATTATTTATTTATTATATTTATTATATTACTGTACGATTATTATATTTTTATATTTATTATTATACTATAATTATATTTTTATATTTATTATATTATTATACCATTATTATATTTCTATATTTATTTATTATATTATTATACTATAATTTAATTTTTATATTTATTTATTATATTTATTATATTATTATACTATTATTATATTTTTATATTTATTTATTATATTTATCACATTACTATATTATTATTATATTTTTATATTTATTTATTATATTTATTATATTACTATACTATTATTATATTTTTATATTTATTTATTATTATTATATATATGTATTTACTTATTATATTACTATACTATTATTATATTTTTATATTTATTTATTATTATTATATATATGTATTTACTTATTATATTACTATACTATTATTATATTTTTTATATTTATTTATTATTATTATATATATGTATTTACTTATTATATTACTATACTATTATTATATTTTTATATTTATTTATTATTATTATATATATGTATTTACTTATTATATTACTATACCCTAGAAAATTAGTTTGGTTACTTGCAGTTTAACAATCCTAGAAATTTACTTTGCATAATAATGATAACTGTTTAAACGACGGTGAAGAGAAGTCAAAATTTGAAATTTAAAATTTAAAAACGAAGGGAGGAAATTAGACGATTGTAAGGTGTGGGAGGAAAATAACACGTTCCCTGCTTTTGTAAATTCACGTCATCGACGTCGCCAAAAAGTAGAACTCGCAGAGTTCGTAGAATATTAAAAAATATCGCCGTCGTCCCCCCCCCCCTCTCTCTCTCCCCAACACTCAATTGTGTTTGCCAAATAAAACGAACTGGCGGTGGCCAGCGGCTTTCGATGAGAGAGTCTGAAGACTCTCGGTCAAACAATTGTCCAAGGGGGCGAGCGTGTCGGACGTTGCCTGCAACGGACAAAATCAACTCGTTCTTGCTGGCACGATCGCGGCACGGTCCGCACACGTGCAGCCCCCGGGCCTCCCGCCTCCCCCCTCCCCCCACACAATTATTGATTATTAAACCGGGGCCCCTCTAGAGAGATCGATGGTCGATTTAAATCCTGCGCGTTCGGCAAATTTCCAGGGATCGAACGCCAGATCAAGGACCAAGGGGGTGGGACGCTCGATTAACCCCCTTCGGACAGGCAGAAAGGCTGCGACTTAACCTCGAGAGCGATTTTTAAGACATTTTTTTTTTTTTTTGTTTTCTTGCATGAAATTTCGCGGTTTTTTTCTGTCTTTCAGAGTTCTCTCTGCTTTTCAGTAGGATCTAGGATTATCGTTACAACCAAGGATGAGAAAAGGTTTAAAATAACGAGAACTTTAAAATTTTTAAACGATAACATTATTGCGCATTATTAGTTTAGAATAATAATGTACAATAATGAAACGTCGTGGAATAAAGTTGTTGAATAATTATTTTTGAATGAAGCTAGTAGAATAATAGTGTGTAATAACAACGTTGTAGAATGAAGTAGTAGAACAACTATTTTTGTATAAGATTGTAGAATAACTTTTTTTTTTTTAATAAAATGATAAAACGGAAAATTGACAACAATTGACAAGAATTGACAAAAAATTGACTCGCTATAATTATATACCAAAAATCGAGACGTGACGGGAAGAAATCTCTCGTTGCAAGGTAGGACAACGAAAAATACAAGCCCACCCTCCCCCTCCCGCAAAAAAGAAAAGTTCAGAGAAAAAAAGAAGAGAGAGGAAAAGAAGGGGACAAGTTTCTCTTTTTTCCTTTTCCTTTTCTCGCGAGGAAAGCGAAAGGTTCGACGTGGTCGCATGAAAAGGCGTGGCCGGTCCGTTCGAAGGGCGTACGGTGGAACAAAACGACGGAATAAAATCGCGTGCTGATCGAGAGAGGCAATCTCGTGGCCGCGTAACAAAATATGCACCGCCGTCCAAGAGCTCCAGGAGAAAGAAAATCTTGCGGTGATCCCTCCTTCGTTCTGTGTATCGAGTGTCCAGAAGGTCTCTTTATCTATCTATCTGTCTGTCTATCTCTGAAAGAAACCAGAAAACAGTCGCCACGTCGCCACTTTCATCCCTATCTGTCAGTGGCGCTGGGTAAAACAGCGAAACAGTTTCATTTTCAGTTCCATCCATTTCATTTGAAGTCGTACCCCGCCGCGACACTCTTTCGAAAGTAAAAATATTTCCACTCGGTTGGGGGGAGGGGGGAGGGGGGAGGGGGTTGGAACTTTGTTTCGACAATAATAATCTGCGATTAAATGACGGATGAGGAAGTTGTTTGTGACACTTGAATTATAACTTTGTAATATATGCACGAGTGATATAATGTAATGTGTTCTAATAAACAGATAATTAATATATATTGATACATGTTTATCAATATATAAATATATATTATTGTATAAATATGTATTGTATAATACGTAAAAATATATTGATGTGTATTAATGTATATATATTTTTAATATTAATATTATTGTATATTAATATACATATATTGTTAATGTTAATATTATTGTATATTTATTGTATATTAATTATATATATATATATATAGAATATTAATGTATATATATATTTTTAATGTTAATATTACTGTATATTAATTCTATTTATATATATAGTATATTAATGTATATATATTTTTAATATTAATATTATTATATATTTATTGTACATTAATTATATATATATATATATATATATATATATATATATATATATATATATATAGAATATTAATGTATATATAGTTTCAGTATCAATATTATTCTATGTTAATGTATATGTATTTTTAACATTAATATTATTGTATATTAATGTATATGTATTTTTAATATTATTGTATATTAATATACATATATTTTTAATATTAATATTATTGTATATTAACGTATATATATTTTTAATAATAATATTACTGTACATTAATTACGTACATATATTTTTAATATTATTTTACTGTCTTTAATTTAAATAACATAAATTTATATATATATATATGTTTACAATCTTTAAACCAAAGAAAACAAATCAAAATAAATAAAATATTGTCGACTGAAACATCTTATCTTCAAATTTTCAAACGTATCAAACAGAACACTTCATCCTCAAATACTCATAAAATAAATAAGATTTACCACAATATATATTTTTTTTTATTTTACGTTTAGCGTCGCATCTACCTTCTGGTCATTAGCAACGGTATAATATTATTTATATACATCGCGCAATGCTATTTACATAAAGTAGCACCTGTTTTTATCTGTATAAGAAATAGAGTATAGGAAATAGAGACCTTCCTTCCAAGCAGGACAATCAAACGAGAGCACTTCCGTGCGACACATTCTTCGACGACGATTCTCCCTCTTTCCAAAGTTTAGACGTCTTCTTCTCGCGTAACGTATCTGTCTCCGTGTACTCTCGAGTTACGAGGCACGTTCGGAAGAGGTTGGCGCAGCTGGCTGCTGGCCAAAAGCTCCCGAGGGCAAACACAGACGGAAGAGGAACATAAAAGCTCGTCGCCGCCGCGTTTATCGCTCGGATGTGCTCGATGGCGCATCGAGCCACTTGACTTCTCGAACATCTCCCCTCTCCCTCGTGCTCGCACGTCAGCCAGAGGCCTCGATGTACCTCTCGCATTTTCGTTTCATTCCACAGAGTATAACTGTGTACACTCTGTTCCGTGTGATTTTTCTTGGTGAAAATGGCTGAAAAGCTGTAACTGTTCCAATTTGAGTGAAGGAACGAAGCGAATGACGTACGAGAGTCGACTAGCCAACGATCGTCCGATTCACCACCGAACGAAAATATGAAAAGACGCGATCGTAAGCCGGGGGTATCGAGGAGAGCCTCGAAGGGGGCTACGTGGCGCGTAGTTGCCCCCGAGTCATCTCCTGGCAACTTGGCTGGCAAAGACAGCGGCAAACTTCGCCTCACCCCTCCCCCTCCTCGCCTCCTCACCGGAACTTGCAAAGTCGTGGAGACGTATCGCAGGCGTGGCTTCGGGAGAGATGAACAACCGGTTAATCGAAAATAATCGACCACGGAAAGGATAAGCATTATTCCTTTCTCTTTTTTCCAATGTTTCTTGGCTATCGCCGAACGACTGGCACTTTTTGCAATCTGTGATATTATAGTTACGAGGCTTTGTCAGACGAGCGTGTCCCAAATTACTCATGTTGCCGGTTTTTGCAAATGACTGTCCAGTAAGCATGACATCGGCGATACATTCACATGTACGTGCGAATGTAACTGCATGAGTATTATTATCTGACTGTTTGTGTGTGTTAGTGATACTTGTCGTCGTCGTCAGTCGATGATATTTATTAATAATATTTATTATAATTATTTACAAGTTCGTTGAAAAATGATCGACGAAAAAGAATACGAAATTCTTGGCCGTCGAGTTTTTCATCAACCACGATGTTCTGAACCAAACTCGACGACGTGAAATAAATTTCTTTTAAAACAATCAACACTGAGAAACGTCGGCGTTGAAGTCCGGCGAGTGACCAATTAAAATGAGAAGCTTGAACTTCTGTCGATTTTCAATCGATTCAAATAAAAAAAATAAAATAAAATCAACAAATAAAAAAAGAAAAGAACGGAGGTGCACGTTAGTAGATAAATACAAATAGAAAAGAAGGAAACGAAAAGTGAAAAACAAACGGGGGGACGAGGAGGAATCACGAAAGCAAGGGGAGAAGAGGGGCGAGGCAATTATCAGGGAGTACGCACGTGAGCGCAGACGAAACGTTCCGTGGAACTCTTTTGTTCCACTTTCGAGTGTATCAAGTTATATTGTGTACCGGCCAAGCATCGTGCCGGATGTAGCAATGAGCGGCGCGGCGAGAGTCAACGAGCCATTTCCGGGGCCTCTCGCTGCAGAATATTACATTGATAACAGAAATTGCCTTCCAAGTGCGGCCAAGCGCGCGCGCGTCCAAGACGTTCTCCTCGGAGGAGAGGACGCGGCCTGCCATTTTTAAAGCGTCAAAACCTGGTCTTTTCCCTCCTCTGACAGGGACATTTTTGTCGAATCTTGCTGATTTGCGAGTTTCTTCGTTCACTCAATCGTATCATCGAAAACAATGAAAATACATTACGTATAATTTGTATCTGTCGATCTAGGTTACAACATAACCTCTAAATTCGAATGTTTACACATTGAGGTTAGAACATAACGTCTAAATTCGAATGTTTACACAACGAGGTTGCAACATAACCTCTAAATTCGAATGTTTACACAATGAAGTTATGACATAACTTCTAAATTCGAATGTTAACACATTGAGGTTACGACATAACCTCTAAATTCGAATGTTTACACATTAAGGTTACAATATAACCTCTAAATTCGAATGTTTACACATTGAGGTTACAACATAACTTCTAAATTTGAATGTTTGCACAACGAGGTTGCAACATAACCTCTAAATTCGAATGTTTACACACTGAGGTTACAACATAAACTTTAAATTCGAATGTTAACACATTGAGGTTACGATATAACCTCTAAATTCGAATGTTAATACATTGAGGTTAGAACACAACCTCTAAATTCGAATGTTAACACAATGAAATTATGATATAACCTCTAAATTCGAATGTTTACAAATTGAGGTTACAACATAACCTCTAAATTCGAATGTTTACACAACGAGGTTGCAACATAACCTCCAAATTCGAATGTTTACACATTGAGGTTACAACATAAACTTTAAATTCGAATGTTAACACATTGAGGTTACGACATAACCTCTAAATTCGAATGTTAACACAATGAAGTTATGACATAACCTCTAAATTCGAATTTTTACACAACGAGGTTGCAACATAACCTGTAAATTCGAATGTTTACAAATTGAGGTTACAACATAACCTCTAAATTCGAATTTTTACACAACGAGGTTGCAACATAACCTGTAAATTCGAATGTTTACAAATTGAGGTTACAACATAACCTCTAAATTCGAATTTTTACACAACGAGGTTGCAACATAACCTGTAAATTCGAATGTTTACAAATTGAGGTTACAACATAACCTCTAAATTCGAACGTCAACACAATGAAAATTCAAATTGATATTCACACGGGACTGCAATTTGCTTCTTCTTTCAAATCGAAATTGTTACCACTCGGGTGGATAACTCGATGTTGTGATTCACTTTAAATCGAGCCTTTTTTTTGTGCCCTAAATATTAAACGCCGTGTCCCGACGACGTAATTTTTCTTATCAACGTCACACGTACAGTGAATATCCCCACTGACGTTTGAAATACGCTGTTACAATTTTGTAAAAAAAAATAAACTCTTGAAGTGATACAAAGGTCGAGACGATGCAACGTCTGCCCCCCCTTTTTTTTTTTTCGTTCCGAGAAACGAAATCAGACGATCGAATCTCGCGAATTCATCGAGCAGCGTCGCGTCGCCGTGCTGGTGTCTCTTCTTCTCGAACGATGTTCAATGGAATCATTCATGCGAGGACACGTACCAACATATACACCGATTGGCTCCCGGACTGTTTTTCGAGAGACGAGAGAGTACGGAGTAAAAAGTGCTCGGAGCAAGAATCGGACCAAGGGGGCAGCGAGAATCGGACCACGCCACTTCACCTTATCGAGCATTCGAGGAACTTTTTCTCATCACCAGCTTTTTTTCCCTTATCGCCGGCGTTTTATCGTTGCATCTTCGTCCTCCTCCCTCTCGGACACGCGAGTCGTTTATTTCGAGTCTGAAGCACGAGTCGATCTGTTTACAGCTCTATGGGGTTAGGTGGATTTCAAATAACACGTGACGACGAAAAATTATCGACACCTGAAAAAACCTGTTGGAATTTTTCATAGGAAAAAATCTGGTCTCGTACATAACAATAACGAACAATAAACAAATAAATTAAAATTTAAAGAAATAATGACTAAAACTGACAACTAAAAATTAAAAAATAATATAGAATATATATATAAAAAAATAATATATATAACTAAAAGAAAAAAGATAATAACTAAACAGTGACAGCTAAAAATTCAAAAAACGATTACTAAAATAAAAATAAATGAATGAATGGTGATTTTCGGTTCACCCTATATACACGACGAAGTTACAACACGGCCGAATTAAATTGTGATGAGAAACGAAAAGGGAGATGCTTTCAGGCTCCGCTTAATAACTCGAGCAGCTTATCGAGCGTTTCCGACTCGAGGATGTTCAGCACGTTCCTCGATAAAGGGAAACAGCGACGTTTTACGATTTCGCGGTTGGAATCCCGCGAGCGATTCGCCCAACGAGCGTACACGCGGAAACTTCGATCAGCTCGAAACGCCGGGCGATATTTCGCGGCTATTAACCGCACGCCGCGCCGCCCTGGTAATTATTCGAGCGTCGCGCCGTGATTTGTTTATGCAACGAGAAAACCGCTTTCGCGAACGCGACTTGCGGCACGAGCCAATCCTTCCAACGGTGAGTATCGAGGAAACGCGATTTACGATCCTCAACGCGCAAATCGATCGGATGCTAAACCGAAGGGAGATACGAGCTACGCGATCATGGATGAACTCTATACTTTCGACTCGATAAAGGTACACGTAAAGAACTCGTCACAAAATTAACCCTATTATTATTTTATTATTATTATTATATTAATATTTTAATAATTATAATATTAATATTAATATCATATTGTAATTATTATAATATATATTATTAATATTAATATTGTACAAATATTTTGTTATTATTATTATATTAATACTAATATTATACTGTAATTATTATAATATAAATTATTAATATAATATTACTGTTAATATTAATATTAATAATTAATATTAATATTATAATTATTATAATTATTTTAATATATATTATTAACATAGTATTAATATTATATTATGATTATTAGAATTATGATAATACATATTATATTAATATTTTAATAATTATAATATTAGTATTATGTTATAATTATTATAATATATATTATTAATATTAATATTATATTAATATTTTATTACTATTACTATTATATTAATATTTTAATAATTATAATATTTATATTATATTATAATTATTATAATTATTTCAATATATATTATTAACATAGTATTAATATTATATTATGATTATTATAATTATGATAATATATATTATATTAATATTTTAATAATTATAATATTAATATTATATTATAATTATTATAATTATTTCAATATATATTATTAACGTACTACCAATATTTTATTATTATTATTATATTAATATTTTAATAATTATAATATTAATATTAATATTATAATTATTATAATATATATTATGAATATTTTATTATTGTTAATATTATATTATTATATTATTTTAAATTTTAAGACAAACAAAATTATTTTTTATTGTATTCCAGTCATCACAGAGGTAAAACTTTTCCAAGGGACCTAATAACTTTTTTGAAAAATGGCCGAAAGTGAACATTTAACATGTGCGTGCTAACAGCGACTTTACAATTCCTGCGGATGTCTATACATTACGTAATGTTCATATCTGGAGTAATGTTAACAGTTAGTTTTGTCATTTGATTATTTAGACTCACACTGACTCACGCTGCAACTATGATAAATCAAACCTAAGTCAATGAAACCTAATACAAAAATTACGTAAGACAGATATCCACGTGTCCTGTAACTGTAAAGTCGCTGTTAGAACTCGAACGTCCACAGTGTCAAATGATTGAAAAACTTCATATTAACTTGATATCGAACTATCAGCGTAATACTGAATATTAAAATACCGACGAAGCTTATTCACAGCTCACTGTGCAGCTGTACAGTTTGTTATCTCGAAAGTTTTCGCAGAGAAGGCAGATAATTTTGGTCGTGACATGTTCGTCCAGTGGCGAGAACGATTTTGCAGAAGACAAATCAAAAGGGTCGGGTAGACGAGCGAGAGAGAGAGAGAGAGAGAGAGAGAGAGAGAGAGAGAAAGCGCTCGCGTGATCTTTGTGAACGTTGGAAAAAAAGAGCAAATAGGCAGAAGAGGGGGGGGGGGGAAAGAGTGAGAGGGAAGGGCCCCAGTATGAAAAAGAAGAGCAAAGGAAACGAGGGGCTCAAGAGGAAGAAGAGAAGAAGAGCAAAGAGAGGACGCATTGAAACGCGTCATTCGATCGCGGGGCCGGTATCAGGTGCAAACCAGTTTCGGTGCATATCGGGAGGAGTGCACCGGCCGCGGATTTGCAAATGGCGACACGCCGTTTCTGAAACGAGCGCGAGACCCACACGAATCCGTTCGCGGCTCATTAAGCGCAGACAGCCGCTGCACGGCGCGAGAATATTTCGTGAATAACTTAATTAAAAGTTCCAGAGAAAGTTTCAAAGAACCATTGGCTCGAGGATAGCAATATTAGGTTAGGTCTAGGTTTAGGTTAGGTTCCAATTTATACTGGTCGAAGACTTGTACATATATATTTATTCGTATGTACGATATATATTTATTTACGATATATACTTATTTCTTTAGATACATATTTATTTATCATATATATTTTTTGATATTTACGTGTATGTACATATATATATGATATTTCCAACCGATATCTTGTCAATTTTTTCGATATAAATTTGTAGATATTCAAGTTACAATGGCAAATATTTAAAGTCGATTTACTTAAAAAAACAGAGCCTCGAATTTACAGACAAAATTTCATTCTTGATCTTCTTTTTTTTTTTTTTTTTTTTTTTTTTTCACGTAGAATCACCTCCTCTTGTTATTAGAAATTCAATATGGACGTTAGTAAGTTTCGCGGGGCAGTGAACGTGTCAGTGTCCCCCTAATTGAACAAATCTAACCGTAAGGGATTTTCCTCGTTCGAGAGACATTATTATTATATTGCAGTGAGGCACACGATGAAGCTGCGAGGCTTGTGCATCAGCATTAATTTCGACAGGGTTACGCAACGATCGATTCGACTGGCCGCGAGGCACACGGCCCGACGGACCAGCGTCATCCGAATCAATTGGCCGCGATCCCGCCGGGTCAAATCGATTAAGCGATCGATCGTCGAAAACAACGCGCAGTAACCGGTGTGTGTTTCAACATCCTTCAACTTCGAAACGTTTTGTTACGTTAACGTATAATTAGAAAATCATTGTAATTACTATTTTTATTCGAACAGGGCGAGACTTTCACTGTGAAGCTGGGTGTTTTTATATGTAAAAATATTGCAATACTGTTGCTGTTATTAATACTTGCTACAATACGCCATAGTTTGACACGTCTCTCTAAAATCGTCGCGACTTTCGTGTCGAACGATTTTTCATTGGACGCGTAATTGAAAAATTATTTCAATTCGGATGTGAATGTTACGTGAATCACCCTGTATATTATATATCGACTGTGGATCCTTCCTGATATTTATTTACTTCTTTTTTCACTTGGAATTTAATATCCTTCCGATTTATGATGAGAAAGATACATATGTAGTTTAATTTTAAGGAAGAGGTGACCCTGGAAATTTCGAAGTTGTACCTTTACCTAACCTAAGTTACGGTTGTGCTTAAACCTAACCTAAACCAATTATCAAGAGAAAAAAAAAACATCAGGCACTAATTAATAAAGTTTAATATTTATATGCAAATGAATGTTAAGAATAAATATTTTAAAAACACTTTGACGTGTCCTTTTTTTATATTGCTCTACTTTTTGTACGCGCTAAACCTAACCTAACCCAAATTTAGGTTATACCTTTACCTAAATTCATATTCATTCAAGGTTATACCTTTACATAAGTTTAGATTATACCTTTACCTAAGTTTAGATTACACCTTTACCTAAGCTCAAGTTACACTTTTACCTAACCTAAGTTACGGTTGTCCTTAAACCTAACCTAAACCAATTATCAAGAGAAAAAAAAACATCAGGCACTAATTAATAAAGTTTAATATTTATATGCAAATGAATGTTAAGAATAAATATTTTAAAAACACTTTGACGTGTGCTTTTTTTATATTGCTCTACTTTTTGTACGCGTTAAACCTAACCTAACCCAAATTTAGGTTATACCTTTACATAAGTTTAGATTATACCTTTACCTAAGTTTAGGTTACACCTTTACCTAAGCTCAAGTTACACTTTTACCTAACCTAAGTTACGGTTGTGCTTAAACCTAACCTAAACCAATTATCAAGAGAAAAAAAAACATCAGGCACTAATTAATAAAGTTTAATATTTATATGCAAATGAATGTTAAGAATAAATATTTTAAAAACACTTTGACGTGTCCTTTTTTTATATTGCTCTACTTTTTCTACGCGTTAAACCTAACCTAACCCAAATTTAGGTTATACCTTTACCTAAATTCAGGTTATACCTTTACATAAGTTTAGATTATACCTTTACCTAAGTTTAGGTTACGCCTTTACCTAAGCTCAAGTTACACTTTTACCTAATCTAAGTTACGGTTGTCCTTAAACCTAACCTAAACCAATTATCAAGAGAAAAAAAAAACATCAGGCACTAATTAATAAAGTTTAATATTTATATGCAAATGAATGTTAAGAATAAATATTTTAAAAACACTTTCACGTGTCCTTTTTTTATATTGCTCTACTTTTTGTACGCGTTAAACCTAACCTAACCCAAATTTAGGTTATACCTTTACCTAAATTCAGGTTATACCTTTACATAAGTTTAGATTATACCTTTACCTAAGTTTAGGTTACACCTTTACCTAAGCTCAAGTTACACTTTTACCTAACCTAAGTTACGGTTGTCCTTAAACCTAACCTAAACCAATTATCAAGAGAAAAAAAAAACATCAGACACTAATTAATAAAGTTTAATATTTATATGCAAATAAATGTTAAGAACAAATATTTTAAAAACACTTTGACGTGTCCTTTTTTTATATTGCTCTACTTTTGTACACGTCAAACCTAACCTAACCCAAGTTTAGGTTACTCCTCCACCCAAGTTTAGGTTATACCTTTACCCCAGTTTAGGTTACACCTTTGCCCAACCTAAGTTCAGGTTGTGCCTACACCTAACCTAAACCAAGCGTACGAAAATCAAGATTCCGCCTGTTATTCCCAACAACGTTCTCGTAACTCGACCGAAAGATTTCGAGAGCACGAAAATTCTCAAGCGCAACCGCCACCCGTCCGAGCCTCGAATTCTAAACGAGAAAAAGGAACACCAAAAGCTTCGGCCGATGTCGCGGTCGGTAAAGAAGAGTGGGTGGGGGAGGGAGGTGTGGTCGCGTTCTGCGAGAACGGAATATGAAATCTCGCAAGGAGTATGAAATTCAGCTGGAAATTCCAAGGCAAAAAAGACGAGGCACATTCCTATCGGGCATTAGCATTTCAGCGACGCGTATCGAGTGGAAGAAGAGGCCTCCTGATGGCGCGCGCCACAACCAGGGACAAAAGGCGACACTGGCGAACGGCCAGCGGTAATCGTACGTGAACAATTGCCCGCGTTCGCGTGCTTTATTCCCTGTGTGTCTTGCCTCTGGGCGCTGTTCCACTCGAAGAAATAATATTCTCCCCCCCGCGCCGGAGGGGGAGGTGGGGACACGGATTCCGTGAACGTCGTCGTGGAATCACCGAATTCGCGTCACGTAGACGACGAGGGAGGGCGTCGTCCGACGATACACCTGCCGCCAGGCTACGTACCGCGCGTTCCAATCGTCGAGTCGTTCCACGTGTCGTGGAACTAACGCCAGCCTCTTCGCGCGGATTCGGTGGAAAACTTCGGGGGCATTTGCAAGTGGGACGAGTCTGGGATTGTTCGATCGCTATTTGATTTTGGCCATTTTTCGATCGGGAGAGACAATGTGCATTTGCAAGTGAAACGAGTCTGGGATGATAGTTTGATCGCCTTTTGATACTCACCGATTTTGGCCATTTTTTTGGCCATTTTTGAATCGGGAGAAACAATGTGCATTTGCAAGTGAAATATGAGTCTGGGATGATAGTTTGATCGTTTTTTTATATTCACGGATTTTGGCCATTTTTTGGCCATTTTTGAATCGGGAGAAACAATGTGCATTTGCAAGTGAAATATGAGTCTGGGATGATAGTTTGATCGTTTTTTTATATTCACGGATTTTGGCCATTTTTTGGCCATTTTTGAATCGGGAGAAACAATGTGCATTTGCAAGTAAAACGAGTCTGGGATGATAGTTTGATCGTTTTTTGATATTCACAGATTTTGGCCATTTTTCGATCGGGAGAAACAATGTGCATTTGCAAGTGGGATGATAGTTTGATCGTCTTTTGATATTCTCGGATTTTGGCCATTTTTTGGCCATTTTTGAATCGGCAGAAACAATGTGCATTTGCAAGTAGGACAAGTTTGGGGTGGCTTGCAATTCAATCACTTTTTGCTATTCGCGGAGTTTGTCCATTTTCTGGGAATGGTAGAATACAATGCAATCAAAAAAAATTTCTATCTTAAAATTCAATTTTGTTTTTTCTTTTCTCTTTTTCTGTATTCTACTCGTCACGAAGGTGAAACTTTTCCAAGGAACCGAGTAGTTCTCTCGAAAAAATGGCAAACAAGTTTCTTAGTCATTTAACACTATGGACGCACTACGGGTGCTAACAGCGACTTTATGGTTCTGGACGCGTGCACGTCTACTGTACTGTAATATATTTGATTTAAACTCACACTATATATCACGATAAATCAAATGTCAATGCAATCTAATACGAAAATTAAAATGTACATCCTTACGTCCAGAACCATAAAGTCGCTGTTAGGACGCAGCGTTAAACCATCAAAAAATACTCAACATTCACGAAACTATGGTTCCTCGGAGAAGTTTCACCGTCGTAAT
Source organism: Tetragonisca angustula (assembly GCA_036937485.2). Taxonomy (NCBI): domain Eukaryota; kingdom Metazoa; phylum Arthropoda; class Insecta; order Hymenoptera; family Apidae; genus Tetragonisca; species Tetragonisca angustula. The sequence continues at coordinate 7,970 of JAWNGG020000461.1, read as the reverse complement.
AAGTAGAATGCAAAAAGAAAAAAATCTCTCGACCTTGAACATTAAGGTCAAGATCAATCTTGCCATAAATCCCTTACACGTACTTCCACGAAATCGAACATGTAAAATTCGTCTTACGATAGTCACGGACGAACTTTTCTTTCCACCTTGTACTAATAGACGTGAAAGTGCGACGGGCGAGAGAGCAAGGACGCGGTAATGCAATCGTTTCATAACCGACCTGGGGCCTGTTCTTCTGGTTGTTGGCAGTGGATCACAGGGGCGGGGAGGGGGAGGGGGAGGGGGAGGGGGAGGGGGAGGGGAGGGGGGTTGGTTATCCTGCGTGCCCGCAATTACGGTCTGCTCTCGCAAAAAACTTGCCCCGCTCCTGGACACGAGGTTCCTCGGAACGATGAACGTTCGCGTGACTTAGTATATTATACATATAGGCAGAGGCGGGCGGGGTTTGCCGGGTAATGCCGCATAATAAGCGTTTAGGGACGCGGACCCGGACGCTGCTCCCCCTTCTTCTTTTCTTCCATGCCATCGGTAACCGATCACTATCTCTCCCGGTTTCTGTCTCCGACTGTCGATTAAATCGTCGTCTTTTTATTGACACGTTGTTACATCGCGAAACGTACGTACGTTTGCCTCACTTTTGTAAAAATATTTCAGACAGCTATTTAACTGTTTCGCTCTTAGGTGCGATTTTCAAAGCTGTTAAACGTGTCTGTCGCCAATTGCTAAGAGTAGCGTAGTCACAGTCACTTTCGTTTGATGAGCAAAATTGTTTGATTACGTTTAATTATTTAAATTAAATCCGAGTTATTAACGTCAACCCTACGCGAGATGTGCAAAGTGAAGTACGTACTATATTTACAATACTCGACTGATGAAACGAGTATTAACGTTAGTAACTCTACACGAGATACGCGACGTATATATTATGTTACAATACTACTCGACTGATGAAACGAACTCCCATTTAGATTCCATTCTTTTTTCTTTTTTTTTTTTTTTCCTTTTTAATTGCGTTCACGAGAATTTCAAAATGCGAGAAAAATCCACGCCAATCTGGTTATCAGACCGTGGACACCCATGCATTTATGCAAAAGTTTTTTTAAAATAAAAGGAGGTCGCCGACACCAGTTTGTTTACGTCTGTTGATAAAGCCTCTTTATATATATCCAATGGAACTATTGATATTGCATATCCACCGTTTTCTTTTCACGCCGGGCAAATTTCGCGCGAACCGTGGCACGGTTCATTGCTGGCCACGTCTCTGCGTCGAATTTTAGATCGGTAACGACGATACCGATGATTTATAGGTGGAAGCGTATCATGGCTCGTGGCTGGGTGAAAGGATCAGCGAGCCACGAGTTGACGAGGTGCGTGCGGCATTTTCAGGCCAGTCTTATCGCCACGGGGGCTGGTGGACCGCCGATCGCCCCTCGATCGTACATCGCCGCCGTCGTCCTTCGTTTTCTTTCGAAATCGAACGAGTCGAGGACGTAGTTGTAAAAGTTTTCAAAGAACTTTACTTTGCACAACACGTTTGTCTCGTTTGACGATAATTATATCCCTCTGGAAAGCCGATAAGGAAGGAATCTTTCTCTCCCCGGAGCAGTCCCTGTTTCAATATTTGAGACTCTTATCTACTGAGGAAACGTGGCCTTTGTTTATCTTGTTTATCTCGTCTGAGATAATCGTCATCGCGAGACACAGACAACTCGCAACTTGCCGCCGCGATCATTTCTGCACTCGCGAAATTGTTGGAGTAAAAATAAAATATAATGATACGTCTGCCAAGCTGAAAGCTTTAGATCCTTTATTTTCAACGTCGTTGATTTTATTCCGAGATCATTGTCACGGTGTGCGAAAGCATTGCAAAAATTTTTCGAGCTCTTGCCTCTAAAACTTGACGTACAATGATTTCTTTTCTTCATTTTATTGAATTTTGAACATTCTTGAATTTCTCCAACAAATTCAAAGTTCGATAAAAAAAAAAAAAGAAAAAAAGAAAAAACGTTGTGAAGAGGGTTCGAGAATCCATTCATAGTCATTGATTTATAATAACTCCGATCAACTACCAAAATGACCGATTTATAATTTTTGTTAGATATTTCATAAACAAAGATTCAAATGACATTCCGTAAAATATATACAAACAGAAGCTTGTACGCTAATGTATCATAAAGTTGTGCTTTAAATCGTCCAACATAATAGTTCCAGCGTTGAATAATTTTAAATAGTTCCTCGTACTCGGAGAACACTTGAAACCGAGAACAAACCTAACTCAAACGAAAAGAAATTGTACTCTTGAAAAATTGTATTTTCGACTCATTTCTTCACACAGAGTCGCCTCCTCTTCGCTTTGAACTTTGTACATCATTGTACTACACCTTTCTCAACCTTCTCCACCTTTTTCAACTGTGACAAAAATTTTTACACTTCAAACTTTACAATTGAATTGAATCTTCCCCAGTTGAATAAATCGAGTTATAAATCGAATCAAACGCGAAGAGAAGCTTTTCACGCCATGTGTATGTACGTATGGCGCCAGAGATCAAACTTAAACGATTCTCTCTCTCTCTCTCTCTCTCTCTCTCTTCAGAGCATAGAAGCAAAGCAATTGCCGATGAAAGTGGTGGACGAAACGAGGTCGAGGCACGATGTCCCGGGGCGAATCGATGCGATGGGATAAATCGATTTGGGACACGGACGCGCATTGCGTTTCTGGTCGCGTATCGGTTGGTCGCGCACCTCCTCCTCCTCCTCCACGAATTCCAATCACGCGGTAGGCCACGCGTAAAAAAGGCTTTATGCGCGCGCCCAGCCGCCGGACGAAGTTCACAAGGGGGCTGCTACCACCACGCGTCGCCCCACGAATTACAATTTTCTACCGTGGCCGGTGAGTAGACATCGGTCGTCGTGCTTACGAATACAAGATTCGAAACGATCGCAGAGGCGGACGTATTTTCTGTATACAAAAATATAGAAACGCAAGTGCGAGAATATTGAAAATACAAATACAAAAATATAGAAACGACGAATAGAAAAATACTGAAAAGACAAGTACAAAAATATAGAAAAAATAAGTACAAAAATATAGAAAAGACAAGTACAAAAATAAAGAAAAGACAAGTACAAAAATACAGAAGAAACAAATACAAAAGTAGAGAAAATACAAATACAAAAATACAGAAAAGACAAATACAAAAATACTGAAAATACAAGTAGAAAAATACTGAAAGTACAAGTAGAAAAATATAGAAAAGACAAGTATAAAAATACAGAAAAGACAAATACAAAAATTACAGAAAAGACAAATACAAAAATACAGAAAAAACAAATACAAAAGTACAGAAGAAACAAATACAAAAGTACAGAAAATACAAATACAAAAATACAGGAAAGACAAATAGGAAAATACAGAAAATACAAAAATGCAGAAAATAGAAATAGAAAAATACAGAAAATAGAAATACAAAAATACAGAAAAATAGTGTGTGATTTTCTGTACAGAAAAATTTTAATTATAGGGATGTATAATTATTGTAATCAGAATAAAAGGATGCTAATTATCGTAGGATAATAATTATTTCTTTTTATCACAGGCGATCGAAAATTTTTTTTCATTACCCAATAATTCTTATTGTTAATAAACGAATTTTATTTTATTTTATTTTATTTTATTTTATTTTATTTTTGTTCTATTTTATAAATATTGAAATTTATTTCCAACAGCTGTACTATAATGATTTTTATACGTTTGTCGAAAGTTTGAAAATGTGAAAATGCATGCAACACGCAAATACAAGATACAGGATATATAAAAATATATAATACAGGATATATAAATATATAAATCTGGAACACGCTCTTGCAAATCTACTGGAAGATTCCGCAGAAGGAATTCCGTGATACGGAAGCGTAGCTGAATTGCACAAGAGTCGCGCGTAAAAATTCGTCGACTCGGCAGAAACGACTCGTGGAAACGTGGGCTCGTTAACATATTCGTATCGAGCGTGGTAAATAGGATCAGCGAACGAGCGTCCGTTCCGCGGTGTAAATCGCGTGAAATATCGACCGTTCGATGGTTCGCTTGTACTATCGAAGATCCAAAGCAAAACGAAGACACGTTTCGTTATTGCTTTGTCCGCTGGTATGTGTTTGACTGTTGATCGTAACGAATGTAACGGAGGAAGTCGAGCGTTCAACCTGTCGACGTGTGTACTTTTCATTTTCAACCAAAGCTATGGCTGCCGACAGCCATTGCGTCAAGAGAATCACTTGATCTGATAAAAAAAAAGAATTTCAAAAAAGGAAAAAAAAAAAGAAGAAGAATTCACATTGCTCGTATTATTATTTTATATTGGAACTCGACTATCATTTCACAAATTCGCATTTATATTCGAAAGTCGACGGATCGATAGGATAAGAGATTGTTACGGAACGAGGTTTCGAGGGATGATGCACCGACTCCGCAGAGGGGACCAAAGGGGCCCACAAATCATCTCCGTGCCCCCGCGACAAATATCTGGCCGTAATCCAATAAGAACGAGCCGTCGAGTAGGCTCGTACGAGAGTTTCCGCGCCCCGATAAATCAAGCGCGCCCTCCACGCGAGAGGGTTGAAGAGCAGCACGCAACAGCAGGGAAACAAAAACGAGGACGAAGAAACAACTCGAGTTTCGACGGGAGGGTAGCAAAGGAACACGAACAAGAAAGAGAAAGAAAGAAAAAAAAAAAGGGAAACTAAAGGAAGAAGAAGAAGAAGAAGGGTTTCGAACAAGAGGAAGAGGATCCAAAGAAAGAAGCTGTGTCCAAGCTCTCTCACTCTCTCTCTCTCTCTCTCTCTTTCTCTGTGGAAGGACAAGAGGAGAAACGAGAGCCCGCATGTGACATTCGAGACACTCGTTCCTTCTTTCGTCGAGAGAGAGAGAGAGAGAGAGAGAGAGAGAGAGAGAGAGAGAGAGAGAGAGGAAAGGAAGGGAGATTGAATCGTCTCCATCTCTACGGGCCAGCTGGTGCACGCCTCTTCTTCCCTCCTGCCTTTAATCCCTATCCATCGTCGCTGGCGACGACAACACAACTATGACGACCGTGTGCGCAGCAAGAAGCAGAGAGCTTTTGGTCCTGCGCGTCCTTCGGCTCGTGTGGTCGTGCCGTATTGTGGACTTTTCTCAAAGAGGACAAAAGGATTCGCCCTGTAAGAGGAGAGGGCGAAGCACGTGTGCCGCTGGCTGCTGGCCAGTTTAGGGGGGGAGGAGAGGATGACCGAGTGAAAAGGACCGCCGAAACGGACCAATTAAACGGGGCTCCGAAAAGGCTAGATGAGATTTTTTTTTTTTTTTTTTTTTTTTTTTAGTAAATAAACCGAGGGGGAAATGATGGACAGCCGGGTGCAAGAGTGTTTCTCTGCAAACTCTGGGACTCGCGGTCAAATATTTCCCTAGAGCCGCGGCTATCTTTCTTTTTTTTCCCCCCTCCTCCTCGAAGAATATTTTAAACGTACTGGACTGAACTTCTAGGCTAGCTGTCGATCGAATTTTCATTGTGATTCCTCGTCAAAACTTCGTTAACCTCTTGCTACGCACGTCGAGAATTTTTTGTCCCGCAATTGCAATATTTCCTCAGTTTTAAGTATATTTAAGTATGATCCGGGCAAAACAAATAATAAATTTAGTATTTTTGAATAATTTCTATCCAGTGATATCGTACCGATGAGTTCAAAAGAAAAAAAAAGCGACAAATTACTGTGTACGGTTCGGTCACTCGTTATGGTCCGCAATCAGTTGGCAGCGCAAGTGGTTAACCTCTAACGCACGTCGAGAATTTTTTGTCCAACAATTGCAGTATTTTCTCAGTTTTAAGTATATTTAAGTACAATTCGGGCAAAACAAATAATAAATTTTTGAATAATTTCTATCCAATGATATCGTACCGACGTGTTCAAAAGAAAAAAAAAGCGACGAATTACTGTGCACGGTTCGGTCACTCGTTATGGTCCGCAATAAATGATTAACCTTTTGCGCTGGAATGACGTGCCTCTTTGCCCCAAAATTGCAATATTTTCTCAGTTTTAAGTATATTTAAGTATAACTCAGGCAACAAACAAATAATAAATTAATTACTTCTTAATAATTTTTATCCAGTAACAACATACCGACGAGTTCAAAAGAAAAAAAAACGGACGAATTATTCTATACGGTTCGGTCACTCGTTACGGTCCGCAATCAGTTGCCAGCGCAAGTGGTTAACCTCTAATGCACGTCGAGAATTTTTTGTCCAACAATTGCAATATTTTCTCAGTTTTAAGCATATGTAAGTATAATCCGGGCAAAACAAATAATAAATTTAGTATTTTTGAATAATTTCTTTCCAATGATATCGTACCGACGTGTTCAAAAGAAAAAAAAAGCGACAAATTACTGTGCACGGTTCGGTCACTCGTTACGGTCCGCAATCAGTCAGGTGGTTAACTTTTTGCGCTGGAACGACGTGCCACACACGTCGAAAATGTTTTACTTTAAAATTGCGATATTTTCCCAGTTTTATGTATAATTAAGTAAAACAAAATAGGCAAACCAAATAATAGATTTATATACTTCTCGATAATTTCTATCCAGTGACATCGTACCGACGATGTTCAAAAAGAAAGCGACGAATTGTTGTATACGGTTCGGTCACTCGTTACAGTCCGCAATCAGTTGCCAGCGCAAGAGGTTAATCGATGTCAATTAATTAATTAATCAATATTGATTGATGATAATTAGTATTAATTAATATTAATAGCTAGAGATAATTAAAGTCTCCAAATATTCTAAAATCAGTCGGAAAGATTTACAAAAACATTTTTCACCAAAAATTCAATTCAAAAAATATGTCTTTCAACAAATTTGTTTGTAACGGGGATACTGGTCCCTGCGCAAAAAAAAATTGCCAACTCTTCACGACCACTATACTCGTCGTTCGCAGCTAAGGGGTTAAGGTAAGACGACGAGAAGATCGAAGAGCAACAGACTGCCGATGAGAATACTTTGTTGGTCGAGGGAACAGGCAGAAAGACCGGATGCGATAACAGTCTTTTCGTAGTCAGATTAACAGCTGCAATTACAGCTTGTTCTCTGCCCGTTTCGCTCCCTCCTGCCGCGAGGCAAGGATCTTGTAGTTGCTCCCCTGATCCTCTTTCCACTTATCACGTTTATACATCGAGTGTTGGCCCGCTAGTTTACGCGTTTCGCGTAAACACACTACGGAACGAGGGCAACGAGGGATCGTCGTGAGAAAAAGCGGCCACCGAGGTGCTCGTTTCCCCGGAACCGGAAGTCCAGTCAACGCCCTCTTCTGTGCTGTAGATGTGATCGCGTTCGCGAGTGAATCTTCACTGTTTTCGCGCGTTTAGTATTTTTCAAAGTGGTGAAAAAAATGACCACTTATAACTGGTCTAGAAGATATTATGACCAATTTATAATTGGTCTATATTAAAATATATAATAAAAATATTACGACCAATTTATAATTAGTCTACAATATTTTATATATATATATATATATTATTATATTATATTTATATTTTTATATTTATTATATTTTATATTATTTTTTAGATATATTATACTATAATATTATATTTATATATATAATATTTTTCTGTAAAATATAACACTTTCAATTATAATATTTTCCTAAGGAAATTTCCTATATTTATGCCAAATTATATTTTCAAATATTTCTTTACAAATAAACAACAATGATTCTTAATAAGATATATGGACAAAAAATTGTGTTTTTCATTGCATTATTAACTTTCTCTCGTACCTTGCACTTCAATTTCTCTTTGCTATAAATATTACACTTTAATCGTCGGTTGTTCTACTGTTTAATAATTAATGGGAGTTGAAAGCTGTTGACATCTTTCAACGAACGACGAGAACGTGGAAGAATTCCATGCAGATCGAAATCGAGGGTTCGAACGACAAAAAAAAA